>VXAC01005720.1:829039-894842 GCA_013399225.1 Rhipidura dahli | reverse complement strand
CACCGCGCCGGGGAAGGGCGGGGGCGGACTCGAAAAGTTCCTGCCGCGGCGGCGGGAGCGGCCGCCGAGCCCGGTACAACCGTGCCCCGGGGAGCGCCCGCCGGCCCCCGCGGGGGGAAAGCGCCGCGGCGGCAGCTCCGCCCTGGGCGCCCCGGGGTGGGGGTGACGGGCCGAGGCCACATCATCTCCGGAGATGGTGCCGGCGGGGGCGGGTCGCGCAGCGGGGATTTAAACCTGGGAGGGACGGGCGCGACGGGACGGGCGGCTGCCAGCTCCAGCCCGGACGGCGCTGCGTGACCCGCGGCAGGCAGGACGCGTCCCGCCGGTCCCGCCCGGGATCCGTGGCGGGGAGCTGCCGTCCCTCCCGGCGGGAACGGCTCCCGCAGGAATAAGAACTGCGAGTGGAGCCGCTTGGAGCGGGGCTCGACGTCCGCGGGTCGCCTGGCAGCGGGCGGAAGGGCGGGTTAAATGCCAGGTGTTGGAGAAGCTGCCCGAGAGCCGCTTGGTTTGGGGGCAGCAGGAACGGGAGGGACTGCGCTTCTGGGCGGGCGCAGGCTGCGAGCTGGGCAGCAGGGGAAGGGGGCAGAGGGGCTCCCTTCATAGCCCCTGTGCGTCTCTGCTTTTGGAGGTGTAGGGTTTTCTTTGCATAAATAAAAATGCAGAATTTTAGACTGCCTGTAAATTTCTATGGCTTTCCTTTCATAGAAAGATCCATTCTTTCCTACCAAGTAGCAAAAATAAACTTCTTCAAAGGCTTGTATGCAAATACACATGGAATCAAAAGTCTTTGTCAATGCAAAAGCATCGTGCTTTTGGTAAATATAATTACCGTTCTAATTAAGCAGTTGTAGGTGAGCATTCACAGGGTGTTTTCACAGTCTAAATTAAACTTGCTTAGTAGGCTCATTAATTCTTTCACATCATAAGGCTTTTCTTTTCTCTATTATACTGGTTAGGCATTGGTTTTTTTTGTAATTCAAATCCACCCCTAAGGCTTTGTATTTGCTGTCTCTGTTATCTGTGAGAGGTGAGGGAGAGGAAAGCAGTATGTAGAAAACAAGAACAAGTCATCTTCAAGCAAACTTGAAAGCACCGTGAAGCTCTTTTCTTGAGAAAGATGCTTAAATGTTACCGTTGCTGTCCTTACCCTTCCTATTTATTACTTTCATCCGTATCGTGTTTAGTGTGTTCTTTAAGGCAGAAGTTTCTTTTCAGGCGTCGTTGCTAAATGCCCAGCAAGTCTTGTGTATTTGAAGACAAAAGTTTCTAGATACCTGTGCTAAAAATCCACAAGGTATCAATTTGTTTTCTCTTCCAGAGTTGCTGTTAGAAATTTTTATTGCAGTACCAAGAGCTTATTTCCCTTCCAGTACTGCGATTTGTGTACCTCTCTTTCCTTATCTACCTTTCAGAACGCAGTGACGGTGGGGTTTTGAGCTATCACACTGGTAAATACCAGGAGTGCATAATGTATTAAATAGACTGTTTTAGCAATTCTCAGCCTTATTTCTGGGAAGGACAGCTTCTTCTGTGTGCAGTAAGATGTGGCATTTCTCTTCTGAAATTTCATTGCAAGAGTAATCGTCTTTCTTAGATTTTTTTATTTTTTTACATAGGGGAAGGAAAATATGTGAGCTTACTGATTTTGGTGTCCTATATGGATCAATGCTCCTTAAAAACTGTTAGTACTATGTGGTATTTATGTATCTGGACCACTTTTACATTAATGGAAAACTTTTCCTGTGGGAGAAGTTGCATTGGGAATCTAGAAGTTATTCTTTTCAAACATTTCAATTGCTCATTAAATGCTTGAAATATTGAATCAGGTGGCATAGCATCTTGTAACAAGTATCTTGAGCCCATACTCATGAAATTATTTATTTCCAAAGGTTATAGCAGACTTGCTTCTTTAAGCAGATCTGTGAGTATTAAATGATTTATTTTTTTTTTCCAAAGGAACCGATGCTCAATGGTATGCTCTTCATATCTTCCTATAGTTAGAGTTTGTGCAAGTCATTCTTCAGTTTTCTTGAATAACAGTATTGAAATGATATCTTGGGTACATGCTGCTGCATAGAGTTTGAGGTTTTATCTTGTGTCTTTTTTTGACATTTCTATGCATTTAATGAATTTCCTTCCCTACCCACCAGCTTCCCAATATAGATGTACAGAGTAGAGCTGTGTTCTGCTGCTCCCTCCCCCTACCTCTTTTGGTTTTTCCCTCTTAAGTGCTAAGTGCTTTGCTCTGCTAAACTATCGTTGATTAGAAGTTGTGGTAACATATTGATCAGTGCTAGATCTGATTTTTCTCATGTATCATACAGCTAAGTTTAACGTACAAGTACAAAATAATGTACTGTAATGTATTTGAGTAAAAGGAGTTGGTATCCTGCTGCATAGAAGTAGAGTGGTGATGACACGGGTATGCGAGTTTTATGCATTTCATGTGAAATAACGACTTTATCTTTTCCCCTACAGGCAGAGTACAACGTTTCAAAATGCTGGAGATTATCTGGGTGATGCTAGAGATTACATTTAATGTGATTGTGTCTTCAGACATTCTGTTCCTCTATTCCATGAGCTAAAATATTTTACAAAAATGAAATCAGATATCTTCATTGATCTTCAAGTTCACTTCGTCCTGTGAATTCAGAGAAGACTTTCTGAAGGAGGAATAGATTCATCACATACATGGACTTCTGTTGTTGCACAAGGATACAGTTTTTTTCATCGTAAAAGCTATCTGCATGAAGATGATTCTTCACTTAAGACATGATCCATGTAATTAGGTGAATGAGGATACTTTTAATGAGTTTTCAACATCTATTTCCATCTGTTTCTCCAGCTTTTGTTTTTTAATAAAAATGAAGGACAAGTATAAAACAGCCAAGGTGATGTGTTTCTGTGAGGCCTTTATGTAAGCCTCCGTGTCTGGGTGTGGTGCTAAAGGACAGGCAATCTGCTTTTGATCAGCTGATTGTAACTGCAGAAGGAGAACCTTTAACTTAAAGTAACTTGCAGCTGTAATTATTTTACTCTTTGGCTTGCACCGAATGAAAGGGAAATTTAAGTTTTGCTGAACTAAGAAAGGGAAACTTACATTATCCTTGTTTTCATTTCAAACCGAGAACTGATAACGTGTTTTTGTTAGAATTTGACTACCAGGGATATCTCGGCAGAGTAAAGCAAGTCAGATGTCAGCAAACGACTCTTCTCCCCCATCCTTACAGAAGTTTTCCCCACCTACTTGTCATGCTGCTGCACTACAGACCCCAACTTTGTCTTCAAGTCCCCAGTCGGGGCTCTCCAGTCGACTCTCCAATGGCAGTTTCAGTACCCAGAGCCTCACCAACTCCCGAGGCTCCATGCATGGGATCTCCTTCCTTCTGCAGATTGGTCTCACTCGAGAGACTGTCACCATTGAAGCTCAGGACCTGTCCCTCTCTGCTGTTAAAGACCTCGTGTGCTCAATAGTTTACCAGAAGGTATGGTATGGTGGTACCATGTTCTGCTGATGGTAACAGACTGTTTAGTAATAGCAGCTGAGATATGCCGAGAGTTTGGTACTGTGAAAAAGATCTACGTTAGGTTTTTGCAGTTAGGCACAAAGAAGTTTTGGTAATTCTTAAGGGAGAAACTTCTAATTCAAAAGGATTAAACCTTCTTATTTTCTTGCTTGTGAAATATAGTAAAAGAAGATGTAGTTTTAAATTTTCTGCAAGAATGTCTTTTCCCAATATGGACATTTATTTCCTTTCAGTGATTGTCACTTATACCTTGGGTTTTTTCTAGCTTATGCTTACTACTTTTGAGGAACATTCTTGGATCTGTATAGCCAGCCATAGTGAAAGGACTGGTTTTGGCTACAGACATGCATTGCAGGGCTGCAGACTTGATACTAGCTTTTCTTTTTGTGTCTAGTTAATAATTAAAAAACCCACCATTATTAGACAGCTAATAATGTGCTTACTAGCACCATTATTAGACAACTAATAATGAACAAGTGTTGTTTTTCTGTACACTGAATACATGTGTTGCTCATATATATCAATATAATTTGTGTTAAGAGAGGGTTGACCAAGAAATAAAAGAACCTTAGCGTACTTTTCCATTGTGTTTTGTTGCAAATTCTGTCTCTCTAGGAAGGAAATAACACTGATCTTGCTAGTTTTGCATCCAAATTTTATCTTTATTTATGTTAGGAAGGTTAGATCATAGTAAGCAGCCTGAAAAGAAAATAAGACTGTTTCATATAATAAGAAATAATTGCTCTTTTCCATCAAAGTCAGGTGTGGAAGAGAGGGAGGGAATTGAAGGCAGATTATTTTGTAGGGAATTATCTCCATGTCTTTCATTATTGTAACTGGTAATTATTGTTGGTTAGTTTTATGATATGATTCTTTCTCACCTGATAGCCTGAAAAAACGTAAGCACATTACATGTTATTTGCATATGCTTGTGTATCCTTTTTCCCATCTCATAACTCACTGCATCTTTCGTATTTTTACAAACTAGTTGTCAAGCAAGCCAATTTCTTAATAACTTCCAAAATGTAGTTCAGTGTGTTAGTTCCCTTCTGAAGAGATGAGTTATTCGACTCGATTTCTATTTTTCATGTACCGTGCGTGTTAGGTGTATCTTTATGCAGCCATTTTAGAGGCTGCTTTTTCTTTCTATATCAGCTCCTTCTCTTTACATCTGCATATTTCCTGTCTTCTGCCTTAAAGAAAGATGAAAACAAGTGCATTCACACTTACTTTTCTTTTTTCCTTTCTGTTTTTTTGGCAGGCTCAGCTAAAAGTTTAGCTTGAGGTCTTGTTATAGCTCAAACATCTTACATGCTGAGCCTAATCTACTGCAAAACTGATGAGGATTTCATGATCAGTTTTCCTTTTTGTCTGGCTTTGCTGCAGCTCTCCTGCAGCTGATGCTACCAGTAAGTGACTGCTCAATGAAAACATGTTTGCAGGCAGCAAACTGATCAGGAAACAACCTCAAGTGTGGTGGATTCATCTTTCATAAGTAGTTTTGCAGCTAGTGCACGAGTGGCAATATTCTCCCTGTACTCTCTATTTGACAGCAATGTATCCTGCCTTAACTTTTTTTCCCTTGGATCTGGTGACTGTTGCAAGGCTGTTAAATATTCTAGGATTAGTATATACCTAATGTAAAAATTGTGGACTGCACTCTTGTCTATAATCATGCTTGTTTTTTTGAGTTGAAAGCTTTGCAGCTTACCTGGAGGCTTGAAGCACCTGCCTGTGTTTGAGGCTACAATTATGGTATCCAAAATGTTGGTTAGGACTCTGCTTTTCTGTGTTTTCTGCTTTAGCCACTGGTGTTCAATTGTAGCTCGTTCAGGTTTTGCAGAAGGGTAATTAGAAGCAGCATCAGCAGAACTGAAACTAAAGAGGCATGTGTCTGCAAGGAGAGCAAGATGAGTAATGCAAATATTTGGTGTGTCTCTTAGCTCTATTACAGATGTTCTAAACATCAGGAGATGTTTTTTCTTTTTGAGTGTTTTTCTTCAGGTTTTTTTTCATGTTTAAAGTTAAGTTTCAATTTAACTGTGGGCACACTGTTGGGGTTATTGTGTATTGGAATGCTTAGTAGCCATCCTCAGAAAACCCAAACTTTAGACTTTACAGGGATGCTTCAAAAAACATTCATGATCTCCAGTGCATTCATGGTCTTCTCTGTTCATTCCTTATCTAGGTTGCTGTGTATTAAAGTATCATACATGCAGTTCTCAGGGGCAATCTGAAGAGGAACCTAAGCATGGGCACATATGGCTGCTGGAACAGAGGGACAGTGTTTAGAAGCAGAAAATCTTGTAGCAGGTAGACAGTGTGTGTCCTTGCACAGTGATCAGATATTACAGAGGCGAGTTCTAAATCCTGTGGTGTGTTGGAATACTGTTTCTTCATTCCTCACATGAGAGGGCATGAAGGAGAACAAAGGGATTACTAATTTAAAACTTGAAACTTGCATGTGGTGATGTTCTACTGCCTGCAAACTGAGAATTATGTAGGACAGCATGCTATAAGTGCTGTATTCTATCTTAGTTAATTTTGTTCTGATTAATATGAAATATTAAGTTATATATGAAAAACCTTTGATTACTGTAGTATTACTTGTGTAGAATCAGAACCTGCAAGATTTCTTGTAACTTTTTCAGTAAACTTATGAATCTTTGCTTTTATGTCTCTGCAACTTCTCTATCTTTTTTGTTTCACAGACCTGTCCCTCATTGTTTTCACTTTCAGTCATATTCAGCGTTCTCCTTCTTTATATGTATTTCCTCTGATGGCTTTGTTACATTTTGCTTGAAATAGACCAACTGCTCCCCGCCTTAGAATGTTTGCCTGAAATTCTCATGATCCTTCAACCATTGCATTCTTTTTGTCTGAGAGCTGATACAGTATTTACCCTTGCAATCTGTTTCTTACTCTTCCTGCCTAGCTTTTCTACTTGACTGAACCCACCCAAAGTTACCATTTAGCAAAATCAAAGGAGTATTTCTTATGTCTTGCTGGCTGGATTCCTCTTCTGTATTTTTGTCTCATTACAAGGATCATATTGCAATCTGTCCATATTATAAATGGATCTCTACAACTCTTGCACTAATAACTTGAGTGTAATAAGTAAGTAACAGCACTGTAACCCATCTTCTGGGTTTTTCTCCAGGTTAAGCTTGTAATAGTTCATGGTATTTATTTTTGAAAGGCTCTGATGTGAATGCAAATCATGTCTTTTGTTCGCATGTACTCACATCTCTTTTATTCCTGCTCTGCCTTCTTGTCTTGTCAACTGTTTTCTTCATATGAGCTAAATAATGCAGAGACTTAGCAAGAGCTGAGGAATGAGAAGCATTCTTGTGAGAAGGTGGGAGCTGGGGAGTTACTGGGAGTGCAGAGGTGTTATATGAGGCGCAGATTAGCATTTCCAGCACGGTGATAGATTTGTTTGCTGGAAAATCTAGCCAAGCAGTAGTCCAAGCATGTCTGTATTGAGGCATCTGGTGGGGGAAAGATCTGCAACATGTTTGAAGCTAATTGTCTGTGTGATAATGTGATTTGGCACATGATTCTAAAGAGTGGGAGTGAATAGCTGGGTAGGGATGCAGGATAATAGACTGGATGACTTCAGTGAACGAAGAGACTTTCCAATGGTGTTTTGGACCATTAGACTTTGGAATTAACTTCCAGTGGTTTGAAGCATTTGTTTTGAGTTATGACGGGTCATGAGATATTGGACCTTGAAACAATATCCGCCTACACTTTTCCCTAGTGTGAACTTCTGGCGACTAGTCCAGAACTTTGTAAAGTAACTCCTGGAACTTGAAGTAAAGGGATTTTTCAGTTAGTGCCAAGATAGAAAGGAGACTCAGTTGTGTTTTGCTCAGCAATACTGACTGCTGTATGTTGGTTGAGTTCTTCTGGATCAAAAAGACGATGTAATGAACTCTCAATTAAAGCTAGATATGCTTTAATACTTAGAGTATGAGTGTGCTAGATAACACCAATGATTTTTCCTCAGTGTAACTGCAGTTATGCACTTGTTGTGTTACTTGTGCTAGTACCACTCAAGTATTAAGAATTGCGTATATTCTTGATGTAAGTTGATTATATTGGTATACCAGAGATTAATTTTGGCAAAATCTAGTGCATACGTAGACTTCCCACAAGTGATTTCCTGTCGCTTGATGCTCTTTTGGAACTATTAAGACTGGGAACAGTCATCTTTTTGCTTTTAGGAAACTTAGTAATACTGGGATTAGCAGTTTATGTGTTCTGAGTAACTGTGCAGATACTCCAGGCTTTTATGCAGGAAAGTAATAGCTGTGTAATCCCGTAAGATAAAACAAGCTTTAAAAAATTCTGCTTTGAGTTTTGTTTTCAAGTTTACATTATGAGCTCTTAACACTTCAAAGGAACTGGGTAATGTTCTTCCTTAACAGCTTAATGTAACTGAGCACAAGGAAAACTATAAAAGCCATATTTTGCTGCAGTTACAAGAGAGAAGAATTTGCTAGTGTACAACTTGAACATAGTTCAACTATTGAACATAGTTTAAGCTTTGCGTAAAAATTCTGTTAAAAGATACCACTTGAAATAAAACCCCTGTTAATCGATGAGGTTATTCTTGGCCGGCAGTCTGCACATAGCCTTCTGGCCAAGGTGCTAGCAAGGAATGCTGTATTCCCGAATGGGCTGGGGAGCGGAAGGGAGAGCAGGGTGCCGCACGCCTGTAAGGAGCCAAGCTGCTTGGTTGGAGCTGATTGCTCCCTGCATCGAGGCACGGCCAAGTGCCTCAGACAGGGCTCTGCTGGGCCACCTGCAGCTCATCAGAGCCGGCCGTGCGAGGGCAGCCAGCCAGCGCTTCCATGGCTTGGGTGCACAGGGCTGGAGCGGGGGCAGAGAAGAGAAATCTGAGCTGGAGTGTGTGGAAGGGAGTTGGGAGGCAGGCATCTTCCTGGTAGAGTCTGTTCTTTTGGAGCTGGGAATTTTTTTTTTTTGGTGGGAGATGGGGGGAAATGTGCAAGGAAAGAGTGGGATTTGTTCATCTAACTTGAAAAGTTTTGTTAGGGGTGATTGAATCTGGAGGCTGCTGCAGCTCTGTCCCTCTGTGCAGCCACGGACAGCAAGACTGACCACGTATTCCCAATAGGCACTAGCATTTGGGTACAGGTGTGCAACACGTATATATACACACTGATCCAAATAGCTGAACAGTGTGTCTGTCTGTGACCACAAACAGCACCAGTGGTGCTGTACCCTTCTCTGGTGGTTCAGGATGGAGGTCTGGTAGTGGAGAAAATAAAGACACATACCCACTCACCCACCAATGGAAAAAATAGCAACAGCAAAAAAAAGTGGATGGCTCCAGCAGCCAGCTTCAAGCACTCTCTGCCCAGTAGCAGCTGCTGGATCTCGGTCTTTCCAGTTGCTTATGCCTGGATATTCAAGCTCATGATTTCACTTACTCTGGCCTCTCCAGTCATTGACATTACAGGGTCCTCTTGCTCTGATTGCTGGCACTCAGACCCTGCCATACACACACATGGGCTCAGAATGAGAGAAAATAATTCAGGAAAATAGCTAGAAATTGAACTTAATGAAAACGGAGGATGGGTGGTGCTGATGAGGCACAGGGCATGATCAGATAATTGTTCTGACCAACCCCTGTGTACAGGTGACCAGCCTCTTTTATCTTCTTATCCCTTGATTTTTTCCCACGTTTATTCCTCCCTGAATCACCTCTTTTGCCTTTGTTTCCTTCCATAAACATTCCATAGGTATTGTACAGTCCTAATTTCCCAGCATCATATAATCTGTACCATACCACTGGACAGCAACCCCTCTCAGCCCAAAAGATGTTCTAGTGTTGACTCACCTGCTCAGTGTATGTGTGGAAACTGGGTCTAAGGATATACTGGGAGAACTTTGGCAGGGTCTGGACAGGGTATCCTATCCTTGGAGTTCTTAATTTGGGTTCCCACCTGCCCTTTCTCTGTTCTCCTCCGGCTTGTGGAGGTGGCCCTTCCTGTGAAGGGCCTGGGAGTACCTGGGCAGGGTGTTGTGTGGGCTGCCCCCACCTGCAATTCTCCTCTGTGCTGCTTTGTGGATGTGCAGACAAGCACCTCATAGGCAGGACAAGTGAAGGAGCTGCTGTGAGGTTCCTCAGCTACTGCCTGTCCCTCTTACGGATTCAGGGAAACCTCCTAGCAGCTGAAGCTCTCTATAACAATGAACAGGCTATCTCTGTTCCTGTGCTTTTAGTTTCTGGATTTACTATTTCAGAAATGGAGGTCAGGCATGCACAATGCCTAGAAAAATGTGTCCTGCTCAAGTCTTGTCACATACTATAGAAAATGTATACAGAGTCTGTGTTTAGTGAGAGAATTCTTGTACTCCATACTAGTATAGATTAATCTCTTGTTAGTCTTGGGCTTGTGATTCTGCATCTTAGTCTAGAAGCCACTTATAAAGCTCAACCTTGTAAATAGAAGAATGACCATTTAAGGATGTTAATATATACAGTTACAAAATGAGACAATCTTTCACAGTCACTTCTGTGTATGTGTATTTGTTTTGGAAGAACGGGGCAGTAAATCATGTCATGACAATATGAGAAGCATTCATGATACACAGTATAAAAGGTAATTTAATTAATGCAGAACCAAATAAGGGTGTTGATGTCAACAGTTCTAACAATCTGTAATAGATGATTTTGCTTATTTAAAAATATTTCTACTCTGTAGAAATTAATTTTGCCTTTGTGTGGAATTTATATGAAAACCAAAATATTAATTATAGGTATTATAATGTTATTTACAAACTTTGGAATTACTGTTGGTGCTGCTTCCTAAGGAATGTAATATCTCATATTTTTAATGATTACACTTGTACAAGTCACAAAGAAGACTTGAGTGTTCATCTGTAACTTTAGTTTATTGTGTCAGCTAATGCTTTTTAGTAATGAAAACAAATGTAGTATGTTTAAAACAATTTAATAAATCCAAGATTTGCACATGAGAATGGGTAAGTGGTGCATAGGAAGAATATATATGGTTGTAGCAATTAAGATAAGTGCTGCTTGGTAGGTGATTATGTGACCTCTGGTTACAGAGGTGGGGGATTATGTGTAGGGATGTTCTGGCAGCTGCATGACAGGGTTATGGTCTTACAGAGTGGAATAAAAATAAAAGATAAACAAAGACATATTTTTATCAAAAGAAGGAGACTCAAACCTGTGGAATATGTTAGAGGCTTCCTTAAAATCTATGGCTCATAGGTGGTTCTGTGAACTTAATACAAAGAGTTCACGTTATTCCCTGAGTCATGAGTTGTCCCTCCTGGCAGCTGAAATTAATATTGGTGTTAATAAAAGGTGTCATGTGTGTCTGCAGGCAGATATATACTGTTTTAATGTTGATTTTAGATCCCTTTTGTTAGAATTAAATTTTTCAGCAGCATAATGCAATTGATAGAAGTTATCTTAACGTTGTATCAAGGAATAAAACCTCACAGCACTTATTTTAATAATGTAAATATATCTGGTTTTCTTGTCAATCAAGGCGCAGTGGGATTTTGGGTTAGAGCTTAAAGTAGGTTTATGACATGTTTCAGGTATGAAGAAATGTCAGTTCACTTGGAAGAATTACTAGTGTGCTGTATCTTTGCATATTCTGTGTATAAAGTCAAGTCCTGTCCATACTTGCAGAGATACTGAGACACATAGTTGGGCAGCACAGCTAATTCTCAAGCTTTATATTTTCTTTCTTATTACTAATTATCTTTGGGCAATTGGAAAAAGCTAATTTTCAGAATATTTGTGGATATTTGCTATTTAGCAAGATGAATCAGCAGATGAGTATACTGAAATATAGTAGGAGGCAGGAATTCTTGAATTATTCGAGATGATTTAAGGGATCTTAAGCAATAGCATTTTATTGTATAAAGGTTTAAGCAGTATCTGGTTTAGGGCAATATAATGCTGCTGTAATCTCTGTACCATCATGGCTACTGTATGGAGTACAAGAGAGTTTCACATTTATGTAGGAAACCTGGGAGTGAGTTGAGAGACAGAGGAAGCACTGCTTTGGCATCAGCCCAGTAAATCTGTTTCATGATGCTGTGGACTAAGTATCTATGTGCCAGTATAAATTTGTCATCTCTGTCTTTTGCTTTTGCAAAGGCTAAGTTGCACAAATTCTGCCTCTCCTTGTGACTGTCCAAGGTAGATAGCATGCTTTGTGGAGCATGGACTTTTTCAGTGTTATGTGTCATGTAATTGTGTAGTTCTCCAAAACAGAGAAGACCAACTTGATACTTCAGATAAAAGTGCTGCTGAAAAAGAGGACGTGACTTTTTCTGTGAATGGGAAGAGTGTGAAAACAATGGGCACGATGGATACCTTCATTATGTTTTTGATTTGGTAGAACAAATCTTAGATGATTTTAGTTAAGAATAATTAATATACCATAAGCTTCATGCAGTTTAGATACTTACTGACTGTGTAACATGTAAATTACTAAGCTGTTACTTCATTAATTAAAAGTTTCTTCTGAGTTTTTCCATGGGTTTTCCCCACATTCTTCCTGTTTTCTTCTGTGTGTGTGTTCCCACCTCAAGTTTGAATTCTGGTTTAAACCAAAAGGTCATATGAGCTGCTTGAGTGCTACTCATTCCTCTCCAGGGTCTGTTGCTGCTCTTTTCCCCCATGAACTGTTTACTTCTAAGCTTTTTATTTTAAGAAGTTTTCATTTTAAGAAGTTTTACTATACTTGACAGTATTTTGAGGACTAAAGAAAATACAGAATGAGAAAGCTTTTTTCTGTGAAGTATCATGGAGAAGTGGCATGCTATTTAGCGTATCTATTTCCAGTTTGGATTTTCAGTATTATTTTTTGTCCTTGTGGGCATTTGAGTTTTCCTTTTCACAGAATCACAGAAAATGGGTGAGGTTGGAAGGGATCACTGGAGGTCATAAGAGTCCAACTTGCCTGCTCAAGCTCCTCTGGAGCATGTTACTCAGGATTTTTCATATCTGTAGATCTAACCTGATGTAGAACAATGACATGGAGCCTGTTAACTGGGTTGCTCCTCAAGAAAAATGTGGCAGGTGCTGCTGGAGTGTCTCAAGCTAAATACCTGCCTGACCAGAATACCTGTGAAGTAAGGGTTATAGGTAGTGGTATCCAAGTTAAAGGCCTGCATTGGCTTTCACTTGCCAGTCTGATTATGCAGGTCTGAGACATTAAAAACCCAAAGAAACAAAAACCTTAACACTTTTTCTTTTCAGCTTTAAAAAAAAAAAATAAAAATTTTCAGAAAATGATTTGTTTCCTCAAAAATAGGCAGATTAATTTTGTTACCATGAAACATTTACAACACTTGAGTTCTGTAGCTGTTGTTAAAAACATTGATATATAGGATTATCAAAGAGCATGTATTAATTTAGAGTTTGATGTCTTTGCAGTTCCCAGAGTGTGGTTTCTTTGGCATGTATGACAAAATTCTCCTGTTCCGTCATGACCTGAACTCAGATAATATTTTGCAACGAATTACATCAGCGGAAGAGATACATGAGGGAGATCTTGTTGAGGTTGTACTCTCTGGTAGGTATTATTGTAACAGTGGAACAGCTCTTTATTCAGTATATTAAAAGAAAACAGGACTTCATGGAGCATTATTTTCATGTGTGCCTTGAGCTTTTTCACTTCAGTCTCATATACTTTGGGGTAGAGGATTCCAAGGAAATCCAAGTGTCACTGATGCTTCAGTACTCACTTTTGTTATTTTTTCATTGTTCTGTTTTAATCTTCTTTAGGTTTATTATGATAAATAAATCTGAATTATACAAATGGGAACATATAAGTATAATAATATCAGTTTTAATTTTTTATAATTGTTTAAGATGAAATGCAGGTAGAATTCAAAGTTTGTTCTTCCAACTGTTGTGGGTTTTCTTTTGCTTGTATCTGTCTTTTTGTTCTGTAGCTTTTGTGATTGATGGCTTATGCTGACATAAGACTTCATATAAATGTAGTTGCTGAATCATACCTATAAAAACAGGCTCTTAAAGGTTATTGAAGTTCTTAAAAATGGTTTCTTTTAACAGTATAGTCCTTAAAGTGGTGGTTAATAACAAGGACAAATTGACACCAGCCCTGATTGTCATTGTATGTGCTTAATCAATACTTTGTCAAATTCAATCAAAAGTCAGCTGTAGTTAAACTGCAAATAAAAGCTGGACTAGTATTGAGCAGTTTTTTAAGTCTTTGAGGATAAAGTGACAAACTGAGGCTATGTTTTAGGAAGCGAGACTTCTTGACTGTCATGGGCTTAGATTTGTAAGCTTGATCAATAAAGTATGAATTTGATAGCTGTAAGGCTGAGTCCTTCACTGCATTTCAGGGCATGCCTATGATGTTCAATAATCGATCATCTTAGGTTTGGCTTTTCAGTAGGTTTTTTAAAACAAGAATCTGAATAGGAAGTATTAGTACATATTTGATCAAAAAATAGTAGTCGTCAGGGCAAAGTAATGTTGATGTAAAATACCCTCTTTTTTTCACCCCTCAAAGAAACAGGACAAAAATAATTTAAATATATCTATGCTTGTTTAAGGAAAAGAGTATTTCAGTGTTCTGTGGAAACTTATCCACAGTTCTGTTTTGATACACCAGGAGTTTAATCTAATAAACTTTTACTGCAGAAGTCCTTTAGAAGATAAAAATCTAACTTACAGAGCTGTCTTTTTTTTGAAAATTTTGTAGGTTACAAAACAGCCTGAAAATTAAGTTGCTCTTTCAAAACTTTATTGTTGCTTTTAGCAAGGCTTGTTGTACCTGCCTTCGACTTAAGTCAGGTTTTCAACAGTGGGATTCATACTGTTGATTAGTTGTGGCCATTAGCCTACAGAGTCCAGTGCACATTTTTCCTCAATAAAAGCATTTACTGAAAACTATGTACTCTTCTAAATGAATATTTAAACGATTTACAGTAAAATGCTGTTTTCTAAACAGCGTGTTAGCATTCTTTGAATTAGCCATTTAAAAACATGTTCTTTTCATAAATCCTTGTTGATCCTGTGGCAAGAACCATAACTTACTGCAATTTTTTAAAAGCTTTGGCTACAGTTGAAGATTTCCAGATTCGTCCTCATGCACTTTATGTGCATTCCTACAAGGCTCCTACTTTTTGTGACTACTGTGGAGAGATGCTTTGGGGTTTGGTACGACAAGGATTAAAATGTGAAGGTAAGTCTATGATATTTAGTGTATTTGTGTTTGTGTATATCTATGTAAGATGAGGAAGAAGAAATTGTATGGTGTTTGGTATGTTAGCAAGGGATAAATGTAGTATTTCATAGTTGAAAGGGTTTGTGCATTGAAAACCTGAGTTCTGATCTTGGCATTAATGCAAACCGTGTGTGACCTTGGGCTAGTGACTTAAGAAGTGTTGTTGTTTCCCACTTTGAAAAAAATAGCTAACTTACAACCTTGTGTTCTTTGCACAAGGAACACATAGTTTGGAGACACTCCCAAAGGGGAATCCCTTTCCTTATGGCTTTCATCCAGCTGGCTGTGGAGCACTCTGCAGCCTGCTGTCAGGTACTGACGCTGCCTTCTCACTGAATTATTCTTGGTGGTTGTGCTCCAAAGTGAGGGAGTGATGAAAGCCTCCTGGTGGTGGGAGATCAGCTGCTTCCAAGTCTTAGACCTTGTTTCTAGAACTGGTTTTACTGGAGAAAAAGCTGTTTCTGTGAATCGCATCAAGAGCACTAACACAAGAGAATTTGACACAACAGCGTATTTCTTCCTTTACAATTTTCCTGGATCATCTTTTTAAAACTGCTTTATCAAAATATTAGTGCTGTTTCTGTTACTTTGAATGCTTGGTTTTTTGAATAAACAAACTACTCTTCCAGGTTGTGGGTTAAACTACCATAAGCGATGTGCCTTCAAGATTCCAAATAACTGCAGTGGAGTGAGAAAGAGACGCCTGTCTAATGTGTCTTTACCAGGAGCAGGGCTTTCAGTTCCAAGACCAGCACAAGCTGAACACACATCCTCTGCCTCTGAAGAAGTATGTAATGTGAAAGGAGAAACAATTTCTATTTTTAAATTCTTTAACCTCTGGGAAACTAAATAGTGTTTTGAGTGGCTCATGATGAATATGTGGGAGTCGAGCTTAAATTATGATTGGTTTTAGTGAACTTTAAAATCTGGTGATTCTTAGTCTGTGACACTTACTGCTTATTATTTTTGTGAAAGATGAAACATGAAATAAATTATAAGTTTTATATATAATTTTGTTACTAGCTTTTTACTCATGGTTATGTGAACTATCGAGAACTTTGGCTTCAGAATGATAAAACATCTTGCCTTCTTAGTAATACAGATTCATTCTGTAATTATTGTATTAGTACAGAATAGTTGCTTGGCCAAAGCAGTACAAATTGTAAGCTTTTATGCTGGGGAAGAGTGTTCCTGGTCTGCTGTTAAGCTTTTCACAGAGTTAATCCAAAAAACCCCAAACCCTGTCAAGGAGGGTGTAGGGGATGAAGGGCTTACAGTAAAAACTGACATCCATATTAGTTCCTCGTTATGATTGCTGAGGTATTGTCAAGTACATAACAAATATCAAGTATCAAGTATATCCCAAGTATGTTGGGATCATAAGACAGGATAGGCAGTGACTAGATCCATTCATTTGTGCCTTAGTCTTTTCTAATTATCTGTTACTTTACACTGTAACTATTCGTACCACAGTTTAAAATACAAATCATATAGTCTATTTCAAGGAAGTAATTTTTTAGCTAGAAGCTATAAAAGCCTAGTCTTGAGTCATGAAAAATATTTATTTTGTTGTTTATGACTACTGGTAAGATTTATTCAGTGATCATAGAATTGTAATCATTTATCATGGAATTTAACCTTACGATTTCTCTGTGCATGTTTAGTACCTTTTTGATACCTCTTCATTTTAGTCAATGCCTTTTCTGTTTTAATTGCTAAAGTTTTTCTTTTAACTCCATTTCAAAGAATTTTTTGGAAGGGGGTTAATTTTCAAAATAATTTTTGAATTGTCTCAGTATTTTTACCTAATTTTGTAAGCTATCCAGGCATGCCATACCTTGCTTTTAAAAACTGGTAATTTGAGGTAATGACTGGAATTTGCCTACCTCCAGTGTTTTCCATTTTACCCTCTGTATGGAGGTGCTGTTTCAGCCTTGTCAGGTTACTTAAAAAATAAATGTCATGAGTGAATTTTTAGCATTTTATCTTCTGTGGAAATAAAGGTTCAGAACTTACAGCTCTCTGTAAGGCTTTTCCATCTGGTGTTTTCATGGTTTTGTTTTACTACACCAGAATATCCTCTTAAAGCTTCTTGGCCAGGTTGCTTTCGTGTCTGGTCACTTTCTGAGCCAACAGCTGCCTTACATCCCCAGTGACTTATCTTTCATCCACCAAGACCTCCCGGTCCTTCCCAGCAGGGCTGACCTTGATCCCCAGCCTTTGTTGGTACTGGGGGATGCCCCATCCCAGGTGCAGCACCAGCACTTGGCCTTGTTGAGCCACAAGTTTTGCATGGACCCAATTCTCAAGCTTATCCCAGGTCCCTCTGGATGGCATCATGCCCCTACAGTTTGTCAGCTGCACCACTGTGCTGGGTGACATCCACAGACTTGCAGAGGGCGCACTCGCTCCCACTGTCTGTCACTGGTGAAGATGTTTGATAGCACCAGTCCCACTATCAGCCCTGAGGGACACCACTTGTCACTGATGTCTGTCAGGACACTGAACCATTGACCACTGCCCTCTGGATGTGACCATCCAACCAATTTCTTATCCTCCTAAAAGTCCACCCATTGAATCCATCTCTTCACTTTGGAGTGAAGGATGTTATGGGGGACCATGTCAAAGGCTTTACAAGATTCCAGGTAAATGATGTCTGTAGCCCTTCCCTTGTCCACTGATGGAGTCACTCCGTCATAGAAGGCCACTGGCTGTCCTGAATCACCTCCCTGTCCTTCATGTGCTTTAGCACAGCTTCTAGTAGGATCTCTGTGATCTTCCCAGGCACAGAGGAGAGGGTGACAGGTCAGTAGTTCTCAGGGTTGTCCTTTTTAAAAATGGTGCAGTGTTTGCCTTTTTCCAGTCACCTGGTATTTCACCTGACTGCTGTGACTTTTCAAAGCAGTCACAGCAGTAAAACTGTTCTGGTGCAAATAACGTATCCCTTCTTCCTTCCAGCGTTGCTGCCCAGAACCTAGTAAGAGGATTCCCTCTTGGAGTGGCCGCCCCATCTGGATGGATAAGATGGTGCTTTGCAGAGTGAAGGTCCCACACACCTTTGCTGTTCACTCCTACACTCGTCCCACCATCTGCCAGTATTGCAAACGGCTGCTTAAGGGCCTTTTTCGCCAAGGAATGCAGTGCAAAGGTAAACATTTAATTTTCTGTTGTAGCAGTAAAATTCACTAAAGGTCTTGTATTTAAAACTGATTGCTACTTAGGTGGCTGTATACTGCAGAATAAGGCAGTGTAATTTTTGAAAAAAATCCGTAATTTTCAGAAGATCACAGCAGCTCTCATTTTCATTGTACTAGGCTGTGCATTGTACATTTTTCTGAAAAATAAGATTTAATTGTGTAGATTGAGGACACAGTAATTCTAGAAGGAAAATTATGAATTAATAAAAATGGGAAATGCTTCCTTTTGTTCAATATCTGAGTTCTAGACTGACCACTAAGGAATCTATGACTTTTCATTGTATTATTCTAGTACAGGGTATTGATTATTATCTTATACAGCTAAGTGCCTGTGCTGAACTTGCATGGTTTTTATGTAGCATATGTTAACATGCATGGCTTCAGTTCTCAGACTCTTGCACGTGGTTCCTAAGGCATATAATGACTGTGAGCTCCTTCTGGATTTTTATTTCTGGTTAGTGCAGATCTGTCAGCTTTGTTGCAAGAAACAAAACTCTAGTGATGAACCATGAACATTAATATGGAAAGGAGTGTCCATTTCTCTCATGTGAATTTGTCAAACAGGAGTATCAAAGGTCAGCTTTTTGAGAGAGGTCGTTTAATACATTTTCAATTTGTTTTATTAGAGGAGAGAAAAAATGGTAAGCTTACAGCTGTGTTAACTTTTTTTTGACTAGTAATACTCCTGTATCATGTCAGTAAGGAAGTAATTTTATCTTTCAGTTCTATTGGTATTTGCAGTCTTTGTAGTCTATTTGAAGTCTGCATCCTGAACTGGCTTTGATATTTTTTCCAGTTGGTGTGTCTCTTGGATACACATGATACAAAAAATAAGGAAGCCTGAAAAAGATGCCTTGCAGTTTTAACATAGAGATGCTGCTGGCCATATACAATTGCTGTGACTATATCCAGCTGAACAAATGGGGCTACCACATCAGTTTCAGGGAACTGAATGACACTGGATAAAAGTATTATTGTATGCATATTGTAAGCATTTATGAAAGGAAAACAAGCCTAGAGAAATGCTATGTATATGTGCTGGACAGAAATAAGTGTCTTAATAGGCATCCATTTATGCAGTATGATCCTATACTTATTTCTAATATATCAGGAATTGATATCAAGCAGTTTAAATATTTTCATACTGCCTTCTCCTACAGATTCTTAAGGTTTCCCACCCACTTTTGTGCACATTCCCAAAGCTTGGGGTCTCTAAGTAGTTTTATGTTTCTAAGTACCCATAAGAGCCCTGGATTTCTTTTAATTTTCAATTAAATCAATTGATTTAATTCAGGTTGCTTTTTGGGCTCTGAGGATGCATCTCTTTGAGATGCTAAGGCTGTATTTGTGGTAATGAATTAAATGTGCCCAGAAACATTCCTGGACACTGAGGTCATCTGGGACAGAATGACCCGTGTTCGTGAACAAGTTTTCCTATCATCCCAGCCTGGGTGGCTCTGTGCAGACTGCCTGTTGGGAGCAATTTTATAGGATGCTCTGGTTTATGAGCTAGACCTTGGAACTGTTTGGGATTGTGCTAATGCTGTGGGCCAAAAGCATGCTAGGGGTTGTTTGTAGCTATTTACTAGACTAGAGAATTGCATCGCAGTATCCAAGAATGTTTCTGAAAGTAGTTTAATTTATTAGGATAGACTCAATCCTGTAGTTTCCTGACAGGATTGGAAATGTGTCTGTTTCTTCCAGCCTCCTTTAAAGTAGTGAAGTAATTGTATTCCACAATATGGACTGAAGCCATGGCTGTAAAAAAAGCAGTTTGTGGGTCTCCTAGGATGCATCCTTTTAAGCACTCAGAAGCTGAGCAATATTGTATTCTGCTCCAGAGTTTGGCTCCTGTGATACTAAAAATGGAGAGATAATGATTTTTCTCTTGTCTGGGCTTAAAAGGAAAACACATTGAGCTTGCTTTGGATAGCAAAAAGAGGCTAAATTATCAATATGAAAACAGTTTTGGAGGCAGTAGGCAGTTCTGAAATTCATGGTGTTGATGGAGTTGAAAGTCACAGGGATGCTACTAAAGGAAATTCCTGTTAGTACCAGTAATGTTGTATGCTGGACTTCGCTCAGTAGGCTGCATCTGATACCTCTGGTGCAGTAATGGCACGCATCCAGGTGAGATTCCATCTCCACATCAGGCCAAATCTGAACATAATGTCATTCTGTCTGCCCTGTGTCAGCAAGAAATGGAGCTTGAGTAGTCAGCCAAATCTGTAACCTGAGTGAGAGGGGAACTGGACTTTGGGATTTACTGCAGAATGTATTTGGTCTGATGTAGCTGTGTGATCATAGAGGCTTCTGATGTCTGCAAGTCTTAGCTGGCAGATGGGGAAAAATGTTAGAGATGAGACATTTAAAACATATAGCAATGGAAAAAAGGATGTGGAACAAATGAAAGAATGGGAAAAATTACATCATGATGGAAAAAATAGCTACAGAAAAAGCTAGAGCAGTATCAAACCATTTTGTACTGGAAGGGGAAGTACTGACATAATAAACAGCGGTGGGACAAATCAACATGTGACATCAGGACAAGACTGTTAATTTCCTCCTGGAGGTGACCTCATTGGTGCTGTCTTCAGTTACATGCAAATGCATGAATCTGAGCTGAGGTTTGTGTTGGAAGCAGTGAATGATAAATGTTAGTGTCTGGGCAGGAGTGAGGGTCTGGTATCATGGGCTTATTTATCTGCTATTTTAGATTGCAGATTCAACTGTCACAAACGCTGTGCACCTAAAGTACCTCGAGACTGTCTTGGAGAGGTGATTTTCAATGGAGGTAAGATGAGAAACATGCTTTCAAATACTGAGAGATCTTTTGAGGCTGAACAAGATGCATCAATATTTTGTTCCCTCAACTTTGAATATTTGACGTCTTTTTATTTATCTTGCCAGTTTTTTCACTGAGGTTAGTGGTAATAAAAAAGATTGACTGTAAAACACTCTCATGACTTAAGTTTTACTTAATCAGTCTTGACACGTTCACTATGCTTTGCTTGGGATTGCTCAATGGAAATGAAACATCAAGAAGCCACCCCAGTGTACAAAATTTGAAGATCTGTTGTGATCAGTCTGCTCATTGTTCACCATGAAATATCTACTTTAAAATGTTAATATCTGAAGACACGTACCATTTTTTATGATTTTCTCATATCCATGATTTTTGCTGGCCAGAGTTAGCCCAGATGTTTGAGATAAAAGAGGAAGGAGAAAAACCCCAAGCTAAACCAAAAGAAAGAACTCCACTCTAATTTCTGGAAACCTCAATGAAGTTGGACTGCTTTCTGAATAGACCTTACAGAATTGAAAGAGGAGTGTGCAGAATACTTTGTGGAAGAATGTTTAGAGTATTTTTAAAAGTTTCAAAACAATGTTAAGCTGATGAAATGTGGGATAGATTACCAGATGGGGATTAAAAACTGATTGAATGGGTGGGCCTAGAGAGTGATTATCAATGGCAGGTAACTCACGTACCCCAGGGGCCAACAAAGGGTCCAGTCCTGTTCAGCATCTTCATTAATGATCTTGATGGGGCAGATTGTACCCTCAGCAGGATTGCGGGTGACTAGGAGGACTTGTGCTGCTATCCAGACTGGAGAAATGAACTCAGAAGACTGTTGGACCAGGTGACCTTCAAAAATCTCCTCCAGTGTCAACCATTCTGTGATAGTATTGCCTTGATCCTTGTCACACATTGTTTAGCGTAATAAAATCAGTGACATGCAGCAGGTCACATCAAACTGTACAACTTGACTGAGAGGCTTGGGCAACAGCTGTGTTAGCCAGTTGGTGTGCTGCCAGTGCACAGTGAATCCCATCCATTCATGCCTGCCTTCCCCAGCTCCCAGGCTCTGTCCTGGATCTTATTGTTGGTGGCTGTGAACAGCAGTGTGCAACATGATGTTCTGCAGCCTGGTTTTACTGCCCTTGTGATGCTAAGGTGCTAAAGGCCGCATAGTTTGGGAGCTATGGTTTCATATAATTCTTCTGAGAACATAAAAAGCAGTTTATTTTTTGTTCTTTCTCCCACTCTTAATTGAGCTCACCCCAGGTAAAAACAAACACACAAACAACCCCCCACAGACCAACAAACAAACAAACAAAAAACAACCATAAAAAGGCTACAGATGAAGATATTTTTATGTCCAAATTCTGAGTTTTCCACAGTGCCAGTTGTGCAGCTTTTGAAAACCCTAAATTTCTGCCTGCAGAAAATCAGATGTGAATAAGATCTGTTTTGATTTTCTCTTTTCCTGCAATTCCACAGCCCTTTTCTTTCTTACTTCCTTTATTACAGACTATGAGAGCAGCGAGAGCAGAGTTGGGTTTCTGTTAATGGAGAAATAAATTTGCACAGGGATAATTCTCTGGGTCATCTCTAGCCACGGAAAGGTTACTTTGTCCTGATGACTTGTGTAGCAGAATTACTTAATGAGATTTAGTTTTAGACTTAAAGCTTTTCACTCTGTTTCTTTCAGTATGGTTTGTGTTTTAGTTGGGTCTCTCTTGCCTTGGCATTTAGCAAATAAAATTGATAATGTTCATTAGCATACTCTGCATCTTGTAGCAAAAATATGAAGACTTTTTATATTGTGATTGTACTTTTATGGTTACTTCCATAAATGTGAACTGAAAAAAAAGAGGGGTTTTGGGGGATTTTATTTTTTTTAAGTTGAATGTTTGAAATAATAATTGACCTGTGTTGTTTCCAGAACCTGCTAGTCCAGGCCAGGACTTGGATATGCCAATGGAAGTTGATAGTAGTGAAATGAACAGTGACGGTAGTCGAGTTCTAGATGATGCTGAAGAGCCCTCCCCTCCAGAGGACAAAATCTTTTTTATGGATCCATCTGACCTTGATGCAGACAAAGATGAGGAAGCTGTCAAAACAATCAGGTAAATTATAAGGTGGATTTCTTTGCTCAGGATGTACTTTGCTCAATATTGTGAGCAAAGCATTTCCAGTTAGCCCAGTTTTATTGCTAAAAGTGTATTTTCCCTTTGTGTGAGGCTTTTTTTTTCCTAGCTTGAAAATACTTTGTAAAGTTCTCCTGCCTCAAGAAAATCTGAAACATAGATTAAAGGAATATAGTCTCTTCTGATTGGAAACAGTGTCATGCTATGACTTCTATTGAAGAAATACAACTGGATTATCAAAGCAGGATAAAACTTAAGGTTTAATAAGGCTAATGGGTGGTTGAGGTCTCTGTGACTTGAGCGTAATTTTGTTACTATTATGTATGTGTTGATTTAAAAGGCATTAGTTGAGCTATTTTAATATTGGCATCACAGCCTACATGCATGTTAGGCAATAGTTTGCTTTATTGATCTTGAAAGTGATTTTTCTGAAGTCTTTTATCCAATAACTGTTAACATAGTTCCTTAAATCAAATTGGATCTTTTTATTTTCTCTATTATTCTGAGTGGTGTCATCCTGATTTTCTTAGTCAATAAGATAAGTGCAGTTATGTTTGGTCAAGCTAAATGTCACTTTAGCTCAGGGCTTAATAGCAAATTTGTGACGGAGAGCATATAATGATACCTCCCAACTATCAGGGATTTACAGCTCAAGGATCTCCTAAGAGGGAAGTAACATCCACCTCTTAAGTAGGATTTTTCCATTTATTTCTATTCGGATTTGAAGCAGTTCAAGTTTTTGGCATGACAGTACCCTGTAGCCAGTTCTATAATGTAACTGCATGCCATGTTAGAGCATCCTTTACATTTTTTGTTTTGAAACTACCTCATGATGTTGTGTGTTTACAAATGTGTCTGTTAGTGCCCCATGTAGAGCTCTGGTGTTAGGCAAGCACCTCGGTGGTTGGCTTCATCTTCATTGCTATTAAAACCTGTACATTTAATTATTGGCTCTCTCAGAATGTTAGAGTTTATCAAACCCTTGTCTAAAGTTAATATACCTGAGCATTGACAGAATTTTCTAGTGCAGTTGTCATTTAACACATCCCTGTTTGCATTTTCATTAACTTGAAAGTTTGCTTTGATAGGGACCTTCACTAACAACAATATTAAGAAGTAATATAATCAACTTACAAGAAGAAATTACAGTTATGCTGATGTTAATTATATTTCTATGGTGTCAAATAGCATAAAAGATCAGCAGTCTCAGCAAATTGTTTTGAGAGAGGATGTTTTCTGTAAGTGTCCTCACTTCAGTGTGTTTCTTCTCTGTTACTTAGAGTAATTTGAGTACTGTAATACTTGCCCTAGGAGAGCTAGTAGGAGCTCAGATGCCTTATCAATTTCATCCATCAACTAAATCTGTCTGAGAAGAAAAGGTGTCTGTTTGTGAAAATTATGGGCAGAGTGTGTAAAAGGGGTATAATTGCAGTACTGTTGTATTTTAACTTGTTACATATTAAATTGTTGTATCTTATTTTTAGTCCTTCAACAAGCAATAATATTCCTCTCATGCGAGTTGTACAGTCAATCAAACACACAAAGAGGAAGAGCAGTACAATGGTGAAAGAAGGATGGATGGTCCACTATACTAGTAGAGACAACCTGGTCAGTTACTTCAATTTCTTCCTAAATTAAGTTATTTCTCTAAACTAGTGTATTTTATTTCTGATTTACAGTACCATTTGAAAGAACTTAGCTGTGATGTTCATTATAAAGAAATCTGGTTCAAGGTAGAAACTGTATTTTTTTCAAAATACTTCATGTGGTGATTGAATAGTACTTTTCCTTCTCCCCTTTAAGAAGGAAAATCTTCTCTACATTGTCTCAAATGAATTGCATGTGCAGTATTTCAGCTTTCCTGAGAAGGTAACTTGGAATAATTTGCTTGTGTCTTCTTTCTCTTTTGTAGTTGAACTTAATGCTTGTGTCTCTTTTTCTACTCTACTACATGAAAAGGTGGAAATCTTAAAATTATGAGCACTGAAATGGTTTACAGTGTTATTCTAATGATCTAGATGTTTGTAAATAGTTATGTGTAGATATGGGAGCCCTTAATTGCTCTAGTAATTCACTGTAAGAGTTGTGGCTTGACTGTTTGTCCTTGGGTATGCAAGCATCCTCCAAAAAGACTATTTCATTTGTTGCCAGTGCTACCAATAATGACCTCTTAATTGAGTAGGCAATCTACTTGATTTGGTGTATTGAGGAGGAAGACAAGGCAAAATAACAGGGTTCTCTAGTGTGGTCTGATGGGAGGAAATGTATCCTCTTGTTTTTTGGTAGATGAATGAAAAGGATGACATTAAGAAGTTCCCAGATGTCATGGAGAACATTATGGCACACTGAGACTGTCCATGAAAGGCAGCAGAAATACTTTCGCATTCTTTATCCCCCTGACATCTCATCGAAGGAGATGCAGAGAAGTTAGAGAAGCAAAGTTATTTGAGTTCTGCTGCATTCATGATGAGGGGTGATAATAGTCAGCTCAGGTTACTGTAATATTTCACTTTTTGTGATTGCCAGCTGAACTGCCTACTGTAGATGGTCTTTCTGAAACTATCTTGGAAACCTTTTCTTTAAGGTACAGTTTTCTAATACCTAGATGTATTTATCACAATCCAAAATAAGTGTCTAGACTATTTTAGATATGGTTACAGCCAAGACTACATAAAAGTCACAATTATCATCAGCTGGCTCTGGAAAAACTAAGGCCGGGTAGCAGACAAATGTGAATAGTTCTAGCAGAACTGTTCAGGGCAGACCTGGTATTCACCTCTGATTTAAACTTTCAGTACAACCAGTATGTTTTTCCATGGACTGTTTTTCTGAACTTCCCCTTAGAACAGTGGTCTGATGAAACACCTTAGCTTAGTTTGATTTTCTTCAGCTGTCAGTCTGGCTGCTACCTCGATGACATCAACTAAAAAAGGCCAGTCAAATGGAGCCTTGTGACCCAAAGCAAGGTACCTCCAGCCAAACAAGATCTCACAGAGCTTCCTAATGGGAGGAGACTTCCGTAGTGGGCATTACAACATCAGCAATTTCCCTTGACTGTTCTGTTCTCAGCAGTGTCAGACTGTTTCCTATTCCTGAAATAACTGGGCTTCCTATCAGTTCCAGACAGGTTCATTTTAACAGCAGGATCTGTATGCTTCTTGTGCTCCCTGGATAACAAGATATTTCACCCTTTATAATGAGAAGTTTCAATGTCATCATCTCTACTGTTTTTCTGACTGTGATCCCATCAGATCACAGAGTAGGGTATGGGGCAGATTTTGAATGTTTGAGTAAGTTACCAGCCTGTTCCTTAATTCCTCTCCTCCAAAATCTTTCCTGATTCATTATTTAATAAAGAGCATATATGTCCAAAGGACAGGTTTACCCTTTTGGTTTCACCCATTGTCCCAGTGCGGTCTGGTAATTCTTTTTAGTTAATTCATGATCCATCTTTGTTTGTCTAACTCCTATAGGTAGTCTTAGCTTCCCCCTGGCTGAACTGATTTAAGCTCTGCCTAAATATGGGGGAAAAAAAGCTTTGCTTTTAATATGACAAAGTTGATAAAACATAAATGTAATAGAATAACACGTCAAACTTTTTCATCCTAACTTAGAGTCAAGGGTCTTGGATTTTTGTCCCAGAAGAATGGAAGTGGTTTTCTAACTATGTGAGCACGGTGCAAGCAAAGTATCTTAGATTCACAGAGCCATATTAGCTTTCTAAAAGCTTCTTTGTTTGGAGTAATATTCTTCTGCTTAAATTACATGGCAGTTATATGCAACAGTTAATCCATGTCACTTTTTGTTGGGGAAGATTTCTTGTTGGTGGATACTTCCAGGAAATGGCTATTTAGTCTGTCTTGTTTTTTTGTTTTTTTGTTTTTTTTTCCCACAAGGTATTTTTTCCATTTGAATCTCATAATGTGTCTGTTTTGCCACTGTGTGCTTTTGATCACCTAGATTCTGTGTTGACAAAAGAATTATGGACTTGTTAGGCTTGCTCAGTGCTTGAACCCTTGCAATGTTGATATGAGGGCATGGAGGGAGAAAGCATGACTCCCACAGTTGTTACTAAATTTAAATAATTCAGATGTTTTGAGAATATTCACCTGCAGTAAAACCTGTCTAGTAACTCTTTTTTCCTGTATGAGGTAACTCCTGTTGTCACTGCAAGGTTAGTGATATTTTTGCTAGTTTGTGGATATTATTTTTGAGCTTCTTCTTCAATTAAAAAAAAGTCAGTATTCCCAAAGTTTATTTTTTCATTTCTGTAGTCTAAGATTCAACTATTGACTAATTTTGAATGATTATCATAGTATTTAAAGCATTTCTTATTTAAATAAGATAGCAGAAACCATATGAGAGGTTTATTCCTTATGTAATTGTACTGTGCATTTTGTAGAGAAAAAGACATTACTGGAGACTGGACAGCAAATGCCTCACACTATTTCAAAATGAATCTGGAACAAAGTATTACAAGGTAATTAATGATGAGTAATAATTACGTTGATTTATTCAGTGCTTTATAGATATGAAATCTACTTGTGAGCCGTTTACGTATTATCTCCATTTTCCCATCTCTTTTTGAATCAAAACTGTGACCAGGTTAATTGTTGCCCAAAGCCTGTAAGTGAGAAGGACCAAGACTAACTCTGAGAAGTTGCTTGCAGCTCCTGCTCTAATTCCCTTGAGTATGTCTCTCCTTACATTTTGCATGTACTGTTCTCCGGAATTACCTGGCATATTAAGCTTTCCTCAAAATTACCAGAGAATTTCTTTGGCCACCAGTTGAATGAAGGCTTGGATTTTTGTGTTCTTTGAGTAGTGACTGAAAGTTTGCATGCTTATGTGTTTTATTTCAAGGCTCTTCAAATTAAATTACTCCCTACTGTACAACTTAAAGTTTTGAGCAAGATTTACTGGAAAAATTTACTGTGTAGCCTGAAGTTTATATAAATGAAGCTTAATGTATTGTTAATGTAGTATTGTGTTTGGTGGTGGAATATTCAGAAAATGTAGAATATTCAGAATTTGTAAACAGGACTTTTCCCTTTCTTGTCTTATACCTTTAGGTGGGGGTCCAAATCTTGCAGCTTCTTCCTTTATAACATCTCTAAGATCAAGCCTTTTCTCTGTACACCCAGCTAAATTTGCCCAGATCCTTTTCATCCCTATCTTGACCAATGCAGTCTCTTCTCAGACCTCTCTGATACTTGTATTGCCCCGTGCATTCAAAACACAGCTGGTAAAATATGTTCCTTGCTTGTTGCTCCTTTACGTCAGTGCTTTTAGTCCTTTGACTTGCCCCTTTGCATCCCTTGTTCTAACTGCTTAGATCTGACTGTTTGTCTTTGCTGTTAGAGTAATTCACAGTTTTTGCCTTTACATTTATTTGCTCTTCATCTCGATCAGCTGCTGTCTCTTACCCCTCTAATGCCAGCCTGGTGTTCACCTGCTTGTTCACTACTCTTGCAAGTGACAAGCACCTGCACACCTTCCCATGGATGTGAAATGTCCTCCTCCAGCTAGTGTGAACTTGAAACCATTTCCTCCTTACATCTGTTCTGTAATACTCTTGTACCATGGTCTTAAATTGACCAGGTAGAGGATAATATCTGTACGCAGATAATATCTGCTAATATCTGTATGAAAGAGGATCTTTACCCAGCACTATTCCTATGCACAAAGCAGTGCTTATTGACTAGCTTGTATAAATTCATCCTCTCCTTAATGTTACTGTTTCATTTTTTCCCCCTTACGCTCTTCTCTGCCTAAGCTGTATAAACTGCAAGGGGAAAATGGTTGTGCATCATTTACACATGCAATGGGCGTGTGTCTCATGATGAATGTAAATGTAGTTTGAGTAGAAAATAGTAGTTGCATAGAGACAGCTGTGGTGGGCTTGAAAGCCTGTCTAGGCTTGTATATAGGAATTCAGAAAACTGGGTGGGCAATGGTCAGTCATGTGCAGTTTAAATTTATTTATGAAGCTTGGTGTTTTGGTTTTGTTTTTTTGATATATTTGATTTGGTTTCTTTGCAACGCTGGAAGTTATGAGTATTAGTTTATTAAAATATTATGTGCATTTTCATTTTTTAATCTTTAATATCTTTCTTCAGGAGATTCCACTTTCAGAAATTCTCCAGGTGACTCAGCCTCGAGATTTTTCAAACGTGGTGCAGGGCAGCAACCCCTACTGTTTTGAGATCATCACTGACACGATGGTGTACTTTGTTGGCGAGAACAATGGCAGCACTCACCACAGTCCAGTTCTTGCTGCCTCTGGAGTTGGACTTGACGTAGCTCAGGGCTGGGAGAAAGCCATTCGCCAGGCCTTGATGCCAGTCACCCCTCAAGCTAGCGTTTGCACTGCTGCAGGACAAGGAAAAGATCACAGTAAGCAGGCAGACAAGGCACTGTTCATATGCTGAAGCTGCTGATGGTAGTGATTCCTTTTGAAAAAGGGCTTCTTTAGAGTGAAGTATTGTCTGTTGGTTATCTGCTGAATTGGGTCCATAATTTTCCACCCTCAGGTTTGTGGAGGGTGGGCAAATCCTTTAATCTGTTTTAGCAGGAAATAGTAAAGAATCAGATTTACCATATAAATGCAGGAAGGCAGAGTTTTATTGTAGGAGCACTAAGAGCATACACATGGATATAAAAAGGGAGCATAGATGAGATATTTCTAATATACAAAACTAAATAAATACATTCAGATTATTTACATGCACTTTGAAGGAACTGAATTTGGATGCCTTTTGATATTAGCATCAATATATATTCATATTGTAAAAATTCTGTGAGATGTCAGTGGCTAAGGAGAAGAAAAGGAGTTAGTGTTGCAATGTAAATGCCATCAGTAATGGAAGGAACTTTTTCTGATCTGTGCATAGTTATAAGAAATACCCTATTCTTCTTTTTATGCACCTGCTCTCCCTTTTTTCCTCTGGCATAGGATCATACTCATTATCAAGGCTCCACTAAACTTACATGTTGTGTTCTTTCTTTTCAGACATCTCCTTGTTCCTTGCAACAGAGTTCATTCTCATTCTGTACTGAGATTTATGCTTTCACTCTTTAGTTTCCTTTGGAATTCCTACTCTTTAATCTCCTTGTAGTAAAATTTTCATTAGCAGGAGATTCTGAGATCAGTTTCTCTGTCTCTGATACCTGGCTACTCTGTATCAGCAACAGTTAAGAACATGTAAATGCTAGTCTGAGGTAAAGGCACTTTCTGAAAATGCAGTAGTGGTCTAAAATAGTAAATTATGAAATAGCAGTACTGGTATTGGTATTTAATTACAGTGAAGAAACATACCTGTAAGATGGTACCTCATACCTGGCTTTATACATACATAAAATGCCACTTTTGATATGGAATTTTTAGTTTCATATATATATATATATATATATGTACATATATATATACACACACACTGCAAAACTCTCTTCATTTTCTAGCTCCTAGGGCTTACTGTTGCTGATAGACCTGCAAAGGCAGTTGATTTTTCAAAACAAGTATTTTTTCAGATATAAATAAGAACATTTTATTTCCCATACCCTATTGGTAGGGAATAGAACTACAGTGGTAAATGCCATAAGGAAGTATTTTAGTATGTTTAGGAGTATAAGAAACTACTGTGAGTCAGGGAGTGGCATTCACATATTTTTAGACAACTCAGGTTGGTCTTTAAACTCTCAGAAGTCCAAAAAATAACTGTTCATCCCTCTTCTTCCTACACTTTGTGAATCATGAAATGTATCTCAAGAGCCTTTAAGGGAATTCAATTTTAGTTAAAAAAAAGAAGTCCCCAAAGTCTCAAATACATGCTTTTAAATGAAAAGACCAAAAGGACGAAGGAGACATTGCTAGTGCTTGAAGTACTTGCAGCAGCAGGGAATTTGTAGTGTCAAAGTGTCCACAAGACACTATCTAGTTATTTTATTCCACATTCTTGCCAGAGCTAGTTAGAAATGAGGATGTTCTTCCAGTCTGACCCATAGCAAAGAACCCTTTGTAACCGTGTACCTGGTGTTTGGGGTGGGGTGTTTCTTTGTGGGATGTTTCTGAGCTAAAATGTGAGAGGAAGTAAGCTGTTTACCTAGTGTAGATTATGTGTTGAATTGTGGCATTACTAATTTATTTAGGAGTGACTGCTTCTCAGCCCTTATTCTTGCACATTTCAGACACTGAAAAAATGGGTTTGGAAGGAGTAACTCACTCTTTACCTCTGAGTTACTTTGTATTCTGTAGCTATCTGTGGAGAAGGGTTCAGTGTGTTCTGTTAAACACTTCCACAAACTGTATCTTCTTTTTCTAGTTACCTTGTTGCAGCTTTTGCTGACCTTCGGGATTTTTTTGTCTGACTTCTTTATTGTTTTGTGTTGTTTTCTGTATGGTTACTTCAGTACAGACCTGACTGTAGTCAATGATCAGTATGCATACACAAGTTCAGGTTTCAGATGCAGAATTCAGAGCGTTTTTTGAGAATCAGCATTTATTCCTATCTTGTCTCTATAAATTCCTTCTTTGAGATAAAGCACAGGTGGCAAACATGAAACACAGGCATCTTCTTTTCTCTCTAAAATTGTGTTTTTAAAGTGCAAGGCCCTTTTTAGGATGATAAAGGCTCTTTTCAAAGTGCTAGTAACTCTATAGTGTGTTTTCTATCCACCTTGTGTATAATTCATTCTTTTTTTTTCTTTCTTTAACTTCAAATAGTATTACAGAATTGCTAGGGTTGGAAGGGAACTCTGGAGATCATCCAGTCCAACCCCACTGACGAGTCAGAGTCACACAGAACAGGTTATGCAGGCACACATCTGGGTGGGCCTAGAATGTCTCCAGAGAGAGAGAGAACCCAACATGTAGTGATAGATGTCTTTTAGTCTAAGATGCTTTGCTTTGGTCTTGGAAGTCAGAGGAGAAGGGTGTTTTCTGCCTTCCTTGGTGTATCTCTTCTTGCCTTATGCATCAGTGTTTTTCTGTAATGAAAAATTCATGTCAATGTCTGCTGCAGACTGAAGAATTCTAATTCTTTATCTGATACACGGAAATTACAGTTCCTGAATGTGCCCTTATATTTCAAGGATTGATATACTTTTGTACTTTATCCATGAAACAAAGGTTTTTAAAATACTATGGGCTTTATTGCTTTTTTAATTATCAGTTCTTCTGTTTCTTGCTTTCCTTGATTTGTTTCCTTTTCTTATACATTAATCTGTATATCTTGGTGCCATGGAAGATAAGAAGCCACATTCATTTGACTGTGAGGGATCTATCTGTTCCTCTTGCCTGTATTTTTCTTTATTGCTACCAGAAATCATTATTCATTTAATGAACTATATGGTACAATTGCTATTGCTTTTGGTTCTTCAGCTGTCTATTGTGTATGCACTTGTATTGTTCTACTATTTTTGTGATTAGGAAAAGGAGAAAAAAAGACAAGCAATCCCAGCAAAACACCCAGAGGTATTTATCTAATTAGTCTGTAAAATGAGTTTCAGGTTATGAAATTTCTGCAGAACAACAGTAAAAATAATTTCACCCATACTGGGTTAGCAGTCAGAGAAGGGTTTTTGTTGATTTTCATTTTTTCTCATCTTTTTACTTGAAGAAGTCTGCCCTTTCTATTTACTTACTTGGCTTTATCTTTTTTATTGCAGAAGAGTTGTCTCTAAGCATCTCTGTTTCAAATTGCCAGGTCCAGGAGAATGTGGTGAGTCATGTGCATTGTATTATAGTGATATTTATTTATCTGAGTATTACAAAATAGTTGGTAGTAGCAGTGTCTGGCTGAGAAAGCAACACCAGAGCACTGTAGGTACAGAAGTCAGGAAGTAACCTACTTACCTACCATGGCTGTTAGTTTTTGTGAATTTGTGTCCCTGCTTACAGTGCAGCTTAGTGGATCCTCTTCAGGAAACCTTGTTGTGTTTTCCCACGCCATTCAGTGTAATGATGGTACCTTTTACAAAGTTTGATTAATGCCAAATATAATTGAAGCCTAGCCAGTGATAACTAATTCAGTCCTGAACATTTTAATGACTCCTGGTATTTGTGATTTCTTTTTTTCCATGCATTAGGATATCAGCTCTGTGTACCAAATATTTGCCGATGAAGTGCTGGGTTCTGGTCAGTTTGGTATTGTATATGGAGGTAAATTGCATTATGTTTCTTTATTATTTATTAAGGTAGAATGTCTGCTTGATAAAATTACCCTTTTCATGTTTACTTAGCTGTGTCTAGAATGTCTAGGTGAAGTTTGTCTTGTTAAAAGTTTTGTTTGGGTTACTTTGCTGCGTGTCTTTGCAGTTTTATGTGCAGTATTTCTTACATTTCTTGCATTTACAGTTTTGCCTTGGCATCATAATCAGTTTAGAATATGCGTTGTATTTTGAGCACTGTTAAATACAAAGCAGTCCAATTTGGCTGTGTTTAATGATTTTTTTTTAAATTGCAAATTCTAACACTGTTTGTGTTACACAGTATTAGAAGTAATGTATTTGCTGTTTTGAATGACACCTGAGAGATGTGGCCAAAAGCAATTAGAAAAATACATAGTTTATGGTTTGACAGTATGGATGCAAACATATTATTGATGTATTTTATGCAAATGTATTTCTGTCAGAAGGATAAAGTAGAAAGAGGTATTCTTTGTCAAGAATCCTAGTTCTAGGTTTCAAGTCTAGTATTTTAAAACCTTCTGTTGCAGCATATAACATGGTTTTAGTATGTAATCACAAAAAAAGAAGAAATACTAGAAATGCATGTGAACTCTGTTTCTATTTCTCTCTTTTTTTTTTTTTTTTTAAATCTCATGTTTTATCTTAAGTGTTCAGAAAACCACAGACCATAAATCTGGAAAGAAAGAAAAAGTCATAACTAATGATTTACAAGTGGTAATCTTTCTGCTTCTGTAATGTTTTTTTGCCTAATCAGGAAGTATTGTGGCTATGATTTTTCTGTGTGCCAATTGTGTTGTTAGATACTTTATTACTTCTAAACTGCTTGGTGGAAATACACTTTGGTCTGGTTTTACATCACTCTTGAAAGAGGTCAGGTTTTTTGCTTCCTCTGTATTTCTTAAAGCACAGTGTGAATCAAAGTGTGCTCCCTCTCTTATGAATAGAAATGAACAAATGCAGACACTTATTTTAATGTTGGATTTTATTTTTCCCAAATTGCCTTGTAAATAAATCTCAGCTTGATATTTTGCATGATTTAGTACTTACAAGTGCTTGTAAGCATAATAAGAAATTACAAAAAACTTTTATAATAATTTTTTTTTACTGAATGAGGGCTAAAAATATATAGGATATGCATACTTCTTAATGTAAAATCACAAGCTGAAAGAGTATGAAAAGACAATATAAAAGACTATGGTTTTGCAGGCTCTACACTGCTTATTTTGTGCTGTTATTTGGGGAGATTAGATCTGGTAACTTCTGATACTGGCTTATCCCCACCTGTGTAGTCTTACTAAAATAATGGTAACAATTAATGGTAAAATTAAGTTTCTTTCATTGTTGTGGGGTTTGGATTGGGTTTTTCTTTTTTGTTGTATTTTTTGTGTCCCATATTCTTGAGAAACATTTCCAAAGTGCAGATCAAAAATTACAGGATATGGATATCCAACTCCTGCATCAGTGAGAACAGTTTCCCTCTGCTTTTCCTGTTTTGATTAGTTTGGAAGATCTGAAAAAGGGAGACAGAAAAAGCTATTTTTGACGTTTTCTTACTGATGTAAAACTTGCACTAAAAACTGGCTGGCTGTGTTTTGTTTAACAAAAAGGAATTTTCAAGCTGCTTTTCTGTTACTCTTCATGGACAATTTTTAGCTGTAGTCTAGCTTCTGTAGTCAGGTGTTTTGTTAGATGAGTTGGTTTGCTTATCATTCTTTAGCAGTCTAGCATTTGCATAGTGTTTTGCATCTAGTTTGTAATTGATTGTGTTTCTGCTACATTTCAGTATAATTTCCTTCATCTGGTGGAGATTAAGCCCTTTATTCATTATGCTGTTAAAGGCAGGTGCAGTAGTTGCTTGGCAGAGAAGCCTGTGGAGCAGTTCCTGGGCCCTGCCGAAGCCCTGGCCACCAGTGCTGACCCCAGAGCAGCAGGGGAGGCTGCTGAGGTGTACCTGAGATCCCCACAGCAGTGCTGGTAGAACCTTCTGTGCCACTTGCACTCTAGCTGTGTGTGTCGTGCCATTTTCTCAAATGGCATCCAAACCCTTTGCTGAGTGGATACTGGCACTTTTCTTTGGTGCAGACTTAGTGTTCTGTAGTACTTTAGTATTAAATGTTTAGGTTTCCAAGGTCTTGTACTGTGTGATCTCATTAACCTCTCTGATGTGACTGAAAGAAACCAGTTCAGCAGCTGTGAAGAAGCTGGGGAAGCATTACCAGCTCCTCACCTAGCCCTGGACACAGCCTCCCTGCATATTGCAGAGTGCTTCTCGTGTAGCTGGTGCAGGTTGCAGCAAGGAGTAGTATGTGGTGCTGTCAACATGGTGTTTTTCTTACCACTGTTTTTAGAGCTTTTTGGTCACAGCAGAGTGCCCCAAGTGTTAAATGTGCTGCTGTTCTTCAGGGCACTTAATTACTCTCATGTTCCCATAGAGTATTGGGTGTGTAATTTCCTGTGGAGCCCATGAAACCACTGGAGTGGGTTTAGAGGTCTGTGTTCACTTTGGCCTTGAGTAGTTGTTTTTACAGGAGAGGCAATATGCTGTGGAGCAGTTATTACTTGCTCATATGCAAGTGCCTTCCATGAGCAAAATCTTCACCTGACACATCTCATGTCAGTGTGTGTACCTGACAGCAGAGTGGTAACTGGTTTAAATTTAAACTACAGAATTCCTGTGGAGGCTGATCACTTCTTTTAGTCATATACAATTTGAAATTCTAAATATAAATATGATAATATTGTACACATGACAGGATATACTTGTTTCCCCAAAAAGGAATTTCTGCTGTTATGTTTTATAGCTATGAATTGCTTCTACCTCTTGATGGCTGACACTGACTTTCTATTTAGGAAAACACAGGAAGACTGGAAGAGACGTGGCTATCAAAGTCATTGACAAGATGAGGTTTCCAACTAAACAGGAAAGTCAGCTTCGTAATGAAGTAGCCATTCTCCAGGTATGAAAGTGTTTTTGAATCACGTTGGAGTTTTGTCTTAAATAAACTATTAATGGGATTTTGTATTGTGTGTAAGTGCTCTGAATTGATTTTTAAATTTACATCTATGATTTCTGAGTACTTTCATTAGAGGGCATCTTTTAAGAGCAGGAATTCCTGACTACTTGGTAGAGTTGATAACTTGGGGGTGATATCTACCCCCTTTTAGGGGATCCATGAGACATAGGTACTATGGCTCCATGTTGTCTCCCTCAGTAGTATTTTCTGCTGTTTTCTACTACTGGCTCCTCAGTCTCTGAGTATTATTCTTACACTCAGTATAAGAGTACAGAATGTGCATCACCCGTGCAATTAATCATTACAGTTAACTTGTATTAAACCAGTTATCCTTAGTAGTTAGCATATTTCATGGGTTGATATTTGTTTCAAGCTAGTTTCTTTCTATGGATTTTTTTTTTCACCTCTAACTCCCCACCTAACTGTTTTTTGATTTGTGGGCAACATTTCTGTGAAATTCAGGATGTACCTATGCTGCTTTATTTTAGAATTTGCACCACCCTGGGATTGTGAACCTGGAATGTATGTTTGAAACCCCAGAACGGGTCTTTGTTGTGATGGAAAAGCTGCATGGAGATATGCTAGAGATGATTCTTTCCAGCGAGAAAAGTCGACTTCCAGAACGAATAACTAAGTTCATGGTCACTCAGGTGGGCATTCAGTTCCTCTGCTTTTAGAGGAAAGGCTAGATTTGGATTTTGTAATTAGGAGAATTTGGAGAAGGGGTTTTCTGTACTGTTAATTAAAAGAGACAGCATAGAGAGCTGCACATCTAATGAAAGTTGAGTAAACAAGAAAAGAACTTTGAATGTTAATTAGGTGAATTTTTTTTACCCTTCTTTCCCAAGACATAGCATTATGGGCATTTAAAGATGAATGTCAAAACAGTAAGCATTCAAAAAGACAGAGGAGGATGAGGGAAACGGGTGGGGAAAATAAACCCCATTCAAGTCTTGGTAGGCTGGAAAAAGCAGTGCTTGCACAGTATATATGGGTTAGTTCTTGAGGACTATATTGATAAAAATTGCTATATTGGTTAGTGTGTGGGTCTTTTGGCACTTCTGATCTGCTTGAATATATTCTGAAAATATTCTTTTATTTTGTAGATACTTGTTGCTTTGAGGAATTTACACTTCAAGAATATTGTGCACTGTGATTTAAAACCAGAAAATGTACTACTAGCATCAGCAGAACCATTCCCTCAAGTGAGTGAACATTAAACAATACTTTTCATTACTATTCCTTGGAGTTTTTTTTGAAGCAGTATGGACATTGCTGCTTAAAAAGTGACCTCTTTGAGATTTTCAGCTGACTTACATGCAGGTCAAGTAATTACAGAGTATTGTAGTTGTCTCTTTTTTTCCCTTCTCCCATTAAATGCCTTTAGTGCATTCCTCTTTCTTGAACCCTGAGAAGGGCTTATTGACTTGGGGTTACGTTTCAGACTTGATCTGGATCCTTTTATTTCCACAAATGCCTGCTATGTTCAAGCTAAGGAACTGTTGCAGAACCACGACGATTTGAGCATTGGTGCATGTCCCAGCTGTTAATGCTTTTGACCAGGATGTTCTTTCAAGAGCTGGCTGGGTCTGAGTTAAAGCTAAAACTCAGTGTTTGATTTCTGTGCAGCTGAAGCCTCCAGCTTCTGGAATACAATTATTAGGGATGTGATTTGGCTGGGATTCATGTGCGTTTTTCACTTTGGTTCTGTGTCTTGTGAGAGTGAGGATTCCCCTCTGAAAATGAGCTGGGTTTGGAATCAAGATCTTCTGTCCTTATTTGCCCACTTGTGGCTGTGTAATACACGAGCTGCCTCACACCCAAGTCTGTGCAAGGCCAGTTCAGCTCTTGATCTTAAGCATGGCTGATCTGCAAACCCAGCAACCTAAAACTTTAACTGACTGGCTTACATGGGATTTTGTGTCTGCTTTAAGTGATGGCAGAAAGGGTGTGAAGGCAAGCAGAGATTGCTAATTTGAAAAGTGTGTTGCTTTTGCAGGTGAAGCTGTGTGATTTTGGCTTTGCACGCATCATTGGTGAGAAGTCTTTCCGGCGCTCCGTGGTGGGGACTCCTGCGTACCTCGCCCCAGAGGTGCTCAGGAGCAAAGGCTACAACCGCTCCCTGGACATGTGGTCAGTAGGAGTTATTGTCTATGTGAGCCTCAGTGGTACATTCCCTTTTAATGAAGATGAGGATATCAATGATCAGATTCAAAATGCAGCATTTATGTACCCACCAAACCCTTGGAAGGAAATTTCTAGTGAAGGTAAAGAAATAAATTTTCTCTATTTAGAATGTTTGTGTACGTAGATAACACATTCAAAGGCTTAAACCTCAAGGTTTGTTTAGGAAGGAGTGTGAAAATTATTGATCGTTTGAGTTTAGTAGACTATGCCAAAGTAGATAAATAAGAGCTAAATGTATCTCTGAAAGGTAAATTGTGAAATATAATGCTTTAGGTAATTTTCAGAGCAGGGCAATCAGGAGATTTAGCAAGAAAAATAAATTTCATGCATGATGAGTGGGATGGGTAATCTGACGCTTCCCAGAAGTCCCAAAGAAAAGTTAATTAATATGTGGGTATTTTCTGAATGCTGGCATATTTTATCCAAACTATAATCACAGAAACAGTTCAAAGTTGAATCTGAAATTTCAGTTTTGTACATTAGCAAGTATGGATTTAAATGTCAGGTCTGAACAATGTAGAAGTTTACAAGGCTGGTCTCTAGAGCTCTGTAGTGCCAGCTTTGGTTATTGTATGTTGTTACTGTGTTTGGTTAACACATGATTAGCACATGGGTAGATGTGGAAGGATGTATACAAAAGTATGCAATAGTGGAAGTACCCACATCATTGTGGAAAACAGGATTATGCTCAAGCTTTTTAGGCATATCTGAAAATCACTAAAATCAGTAGGGAAAATGGTGAACGAATAAGGTAGTAAAGCTTTTAGTGTTTCCATCAAAAGTAGGGGGAACTTAGCCCATCCCTATTTTGTAGCCTTATTTAACATAAGAAAAGCTAAATATAAAATTCAATGGCTTGGTTAAACTTAAAGTTCAGTGTAGAATACTCTCACACATAAAAAATTAATTTCTACTGCAGCATGTGAATGATGATAGAGGTGATTAGTATATTAAAAACATAATTTTTCTTCTTCTTTGTCAGCCATTGATTTAATAAACAATTTGCTTCAAGTGAAGATGAGAAAACGATTCAGTGTTGACAAATCCCTTAGTCACCCATGGTTACAGGTAAACCTTTTCACTATGTTTATTAAGGGTGAATAATTTTTTTGGCTGAAATCCTTCAGAGGCTTATGAAAACTGCAACTATCACATTCTGTTGACAAGCATTCATGAAGGCTTGAGTATTTCTGGTTATAGCTTTACATTTGATGTGCTCCAGGATTCTGCCAATCTGTTAATGGCTTCTTTCCTCAAGGGAAATTTGTCTTACTGTCTTTCCCACCTTTTCCTTTCTGTCTGACAGCAACATGGGTTTGCTGTTCTGGTTTCCCCCCTGACTGTGGGCAGTGATGAGTGCATGGAGCCCTGTGAAATCAGCACTGAGACAAACATTGTTCAGTGCTGAAGTAGACACACAACCTGGTGTGTGCCATAGCTTGTGGTTGGTTTAAAACAGGTTTGTTTGGAATGGAGTTTATATGCTGCTTTGATAACCTTAGATACTGGCGTATTTAATTTTGAACTATTCTTTGTGGATGGTGCTGGGGCAATTTGTGGGAGGGTGTTTGTGTTTGGTTTTCTTTTTTTCTTTTTTAAACAGATCTTGTTGGTTATATCTTGTGGCTATTTACACTAAAAATGGAGACGAACTGCAGAATTTATCTGTGGGAATGTAATGCTGCTGTTTCTTAAAACTGCTTCCTTAAATCTCTTTTACCCCTTAGGATTACCAGACTTGGCTCGACCTCAGAGAGTTTGAAACGCGCATTGGAGAGCGTTACATCACCCACGAGAGCGATGATGCACGCTGGAAAGAGCACGCTTATGAACACAACCTTGAGTACCCCCAGCACTTCATTATGGCTCCTAATCCAGATGACATGGAAGAAGACCCTTGATTTGTTCATTATACTGAGTTGCAGCAAAGGAGGATGCTCCAGGCAGAAACTGAAGATAAGTTTTGGAGCAGCTATTGCTCTTTCCAAATGCTGTACACATAGTTTGGTGTGTAAAGCCCCAGAGGATCCTGCATTGCCATGGGAATAGACTGTCACCTGACAAGCTTTTCTCCATCCCTCACTTTACCTAGGAGTAGTTACTGGACAGTGGGATAAGCCCCTGTTGGGAAACATTTCACCGAGCTGGGTGGCTACAAAGCCATTACTGAGGTGTAGTGTGTACAGATTGAATGGTTTGTGTTTTTCAAGGGTTTTTGTTTTTTCATATCCTACACAGTAAGAGTTTTGTAGTAGTTTTCTAATCTCTTTTTCCTAGGCCATAGAGGACTGTTTTCTGTTACTTAGATACATCTCCTGTTTCTTAAACTGTGGATGGTGAAGAGACTCTATAAAGAAATCAGTACAGAACACCTTGGCTAAAGCAAAACAGGGTGGTTTAGTTGAATACAGCTTCACAGATGAAGGAATAATTTGCTGCTGTTAAGACAGGTAAATAGGTGTGTCTTGGCCCTAATTGAACTTTTTCCAGATACCAACAAAAAAAAAAAAAAGAAAACCCCATAACTTCTTACATTCCTCTTGAAATGGTGGCTGACAATCTAAGGAGATGACAATCAAAGCTGTGCTAGGCCTTTATTTTGTGTGTTAAAAAAAGCAATAGGCCACAACAGTGTGCTGCTGTGCAAGGCTGGCACGTCATTTATACACACCAAAGGCGTTTTGCCTTAAAACTACACAAGTAATGCACAGAGAGCACACAAGACTTGATGTAGCATATCCTTTCACTCTGGAAGACCAGCTTCTAGCAGAAGGATGTAGAAAAATAGGGGAAAATACATGCAGCTTTCTTCCACTGTTTTGAGTAGTAAGATTTTAAAATTATTAATATTTTTCTAATTTGTTAAGGTTCCCTGGACTTACATCAGGAGTAGTTTGTAGTCTGCTAGCTTGTATGTTAACTCTGCTCAAAACCTAGAAGTAACAGTGGATACCACATCACCTGTTGCTTCTGCCAGGGCAGCTGGATTGTAGGAGAAAGGACTTTGCCTTCCCACCTTAAACTGCAGCCCCTCCTATCCTCTTTACTGTGCACAGAACTGTTTGATCTGAATGAAGAGTCCAAAACCAACTCCTAACTTAGTTTTTTCTGTGCCTCAGTTGAAGGATTCCCAACCACTAACTGGACTTGTGGCACAATAGAGGGGAATCAGCAGTGTTCTTTTGAAAGAATTCCCTTGGACAGTTCAAGTTCATGGTATTTCAGATATTTGAGGCCCTGAATTCTAAATGCAGTGTTGTGTTGCTGGAGGGTGCTGGAAGGCTGTATGCATCCCTGATGTGCCAAGCTGCTTAACTGAAGCTTAGTTGGAAATACTTGTAAAATAATGATAAAGGCTTGAACTGCTAAGGCAGTGAGAGGCTTTGGGATATCTCCTCTCTCCTACAAAGATTTTTTGTTTGTGTTTAAGTAGATAAGTATCTTTTCCTACTGTTGGTATTCAGGTAAGGAAACAGGTGAGCAGATTTGTAAGTTGTTAGATATACTGAAAATGTTACATGGTTAGTTTAGGGCTGGCAGCTGCTTGCAGTAGCAGTGACCTGGCAGTGCTCAGAGGCAGTTGCAGAAGGATGGATGTGCCCACAGGCAGGTTTGGGTCTTCAACCCACCTTTTCTTTTCCCATTGCCCTTTATCTATCTGCCACTGCATTTTCTAGGTGTCCGTGTTGGCAAAGGCTCTGGCTTCTTACCCCTGTTAAGGGAGGGTTTCAGGACTGATTTGTGAGAGAGGCACTGGTTTTCATCTCTGGAGCCAGAGCAATCACCTCTGACATTGATAGTTTGGTATTTGCCCACTCCTGGCAAGGGAAGGTAGTGCTGTGTTTCAACTTGCACTGCTCAAGTGACCAAATTCCTGTGAAGCCATTGTTATATTCCATCCTACCTGTAATAATGTAGATACAGTTTGGTTTTAAAACTTCAGATTTTATACTTGACCTGTCACTTCAGGTTTACCTGTGGGTTTGTTGTTTGTGTTGTTTTAAGGGAGGAAATAAAGCAGCTCAGTCACTTGAAAAAGCACAACAGGAATAGAGGAAGGAGGGGACAATAATGAAGTAGAAAGCCTGGCTTTTGTCTCTCCCCATGAGGTCTGCTCTGCTTCAAAATATTATGTGAGCTATTTATTCTTCAAGTTGTATTAAAATGAAAATAATGCTGTTGGCCTTTGGAGGAGATTGCCTGGTGATATATGCAGACTTATGGGGCCAGACAATAGAAGCCACAAGCAGCTAGTAGTCAAGAAACCAAAAAAAAAAACAGACTTACATTATGAGTAAACTTCTTAGAGTAGTAAAAATAGCTGAGTTTTTTATTCCCTTTTTTTTCTACCTTTACTGCAGACTTTGACAGCAGTAGGTTACAGTGTTTAATACCCTTACCCCTAGATGAATTAAGTTGCATTCATTCAAGCAATAGTGCTATGGTGATGCTCATGTAAAATTTATAGCCTCAAAATGACACTGTCAAGTACTTTTATATTTTTATACATCCTGTTGTTTGTAAATATCCTCTGATAAGCTTGAAAATAAAATTTATTTCCCTATCAGACTTGTTCTTTTTATTTACATGAATTATCTCTCCTATCAAATGTTCTTAGGAGTAAATGGTTATATACTTTCTTGTTTGTGGATTTGTCATTAGATGTGTCCTACTGTAGAAATTCTGCTGGCAGGAACTCCTTTTACATGCATCCCATCACTATTCTCTTTATAAAAATATATTCAAAGATGTCAAGGCATCTTGATTTTATTCAAATACCAAAGCTTGAAATACATTTAAAGACTCCTTAGTGCATCTGTTTGTTACTGGCAAGTTTTGATTCCACCAGTAAATATTTCACTCAGTTCTATTGTAAGACCCCCAAACCGTTGTTCATTCTCTGCTCTGTGTGTGCTGGTTTCTGTACGTGCAGTGTTTTATTTCCACTCAAACTGTTTTAGGTGGGTCAGTCAAGAGGTTCAGTGTGCAGCACCAGACTTACTCTGAAACAGCCATCACACATTTTTGTGATAGTATTTGAAATTACTTTAGTAACAGTTCATTAAATCCAGCAACAGGTGGTAGGGGAGACTTTGATTCTGGCTTATCTTTCTTGTCAGGATGCACAAGTCTGTGGTGAGGCAGCAGGGCAAAAAAATTAAAACAGTCCCCCATCTTCTCGGGATTCATCAGCATATCATAGCTGTGAAGTAACTGCTCACGAGTTGCTGTGTCACCTGAATTCTGCAAGAGCACCTGGAGCAAAAAAAGAATGCAGGTTATAGTCTTTCCTGTGTTCCTCTAAATGCCTGCATACCTGCAATCCCTTCTTGCATCCTTTTCACTTAATCTGCTGTGATGGTTGTTAGAACTGGTGAGATCACTGGTGGTGGTCCACAGCCCATACACTGATGCAAGTTTTGCATTAAATGCTCCTAAATATGATATGATCAGTTTACTTTCAGGGATCTGGAGTAATTTATATCTAGCAGAAGCAGCTTTCTGATCTCACCTACATGTTATTTTGAACAACTTCGTTTTAAAACCAAAGATTTTTAAAACCAAAGCTGTTGTGCTGTGTAGGAGCATTGGCTGTGGACTGTGAACACTCTTGTACCTGCAGTCGGAGGTCAATGCCCATGTTCTTTAGAAATTCCCGCTGTTTGATGGGGCCCAAGGTGGCTGTTCTTCCCTGTGCCATCTTTCGAAGATAGCTGAAATCAACATCTGCTGTCAGGTCTGCTGTACCCGGAGCACTCAGCACGTCGTGAAGTTTGTGATTCCGGAAACCCTGAAAATGAAATGGGAAGATTACACTGAGCTGTAGTCCAGCCATCACAGCTGGGGCCAGCACAAACTAAGCTGTGCGTTTGAAGGGTGAGAATAGCAAATTATACACAGAAAATTTGAGATAAATGTAGAAAGAGCTCAGATTCCCCTTTCCATGTGACAGAAACCCTTCTGGGTACTGATTAAATAGGAATTATTCGGTTTTATGCAGTTTTTGCTATTATATCCACCAATGAGCTTTGTCTTACAAGAACCCAATGATCAAAGATAACAGAGTATTTTGGCTTATTGCTACAGGGCAAATGCCTTACCCGGAAAGTGTCAGTTTTGGTTCCATCATGGCCATAATCTGCCACCAGAGCAGCCCCACCATCCTTCTCTATCCGAGAGGCAAGCCTCTGAACAATGACACCAGCCTCAGGACACACTTCCACATGATCTCTTGTTTCTTCTGGCTAGTGCAGAGTTCAAAGACCAGAACAGCTGTGTTAGCAGACAAGCACAGGGCAAGTATCCCTCACACTTGATATCTTGGGGCAGTTGCTTTGCTGGGACATGCAGGTAAAGGAGGTGCATTCTAGGCTACCTATACAAGCTTAAGCTAGTTTTTGCTATCACTCATTCTCAGTTAGGATTTTCTGAGTGCTGGATTTCAGCCATCTCTTCAATAAACCCATAGTCAAGTGAAAATTTTTCTACCAAGAATATCTGCATTAGGTGAAACTTCCTTACTATGGTACTGAAAGAACAAAAATAGTGCTTCAGCTGTACACACCCTTCAGAAAGACCTTTCTGTGTGAGAATTTGTTGCTGAGTTTTGTCTCCAGTACTTAATTTTGTAGCTTTGAGTATCCAGTGAACTTCAGGGAGAAATCAATCACAGCCACACCCCATTAAAGGTCAGCCTGGCAGAGAAGCAGGCAGCTGCCCTGAGTACCCTGCAGCAGGCTGAGAGCCTGGCTGGGGCAGCGCCACTCTGGAGACAGTGAAGCCACAAACACAGTGCAGAACTCTGCCTGTCACTTGCTGCCTCAGTTTGCTCTCTGACACATTTCGTGTGTTCAAGCTCCTATTTTGATAAGTTTGATATACATGGTAATTTCTGTGCTGTGGTTTCACAGCATATAAAGTGGAATGCTTGTGGAAATTTTAAGCTCTATTCATTTATAGACCAAGAGCCTTCCTCTTGCTGTCAGAGTAACTGAGAATGTACATGAAAGAGTCACTAAAGGTGTAAGGATGAGCTCTGGTAGGCAAAACCTCACCTGAATAAAGTTTTGTGTCGCAGGGGTCCTGGATGGTGACAGGACAAACCGCAGCTGGTCAGGAGCTTCTGGATCAATATCCACCAACACCTCCCGCCAGCCTTTCTCTGTTCGCTGTTTAACGAGCACAAAGCACTCCTTTTACACTCCAACAGGTACCACAGTATCTCAGTTAAATATTTGATTGAACCAATATGCCAAGCCTTTTCAGCAATGTTTTAGGAACACAATACATTATTATCAACTATTACTCATTCCTACTGAATTTCAGTAACTGCCTTAGAAAAAGCTTGTGGTGAGTCTCATCTGCAGAATCAACAAATGCAGGTCTCATTATTCGTAAAAGGAATGAATGATGCTCTGAAGAAAGATGCTGCCTCTTCTATTGACAGTGCAACATTCAACTTATCAAAAGAATAGATTTCATTCCACCACTGATTTTCATAAACGAATTAACTTCTTCTGAATCATAATTAGCCTCTGTTTTGCTACTCTCATTAGTATTCAAATGAAAGCCCTTCAGTCTTTTGTTACTGGTATTCCAGAAAATCATGTGGAAATTAAAAGCTGCATTAATGTAGCATAAGAAATAAAAAAAACCCAGAACCTTGAGATTTCTCTCAGCGGAAAGAAATCCTTAGCCTTTTTCAAGTTCTTCCATTCAAGAACAATTACTAATTTTGCAGTTATCAGCTGAATTAAGCCTTATTTGTCCAAATTCAGTTAGAATTATTTCATCACCAGAGACAGGGCATGTATCTAGTTTGGCACCTTAATTCTGTTCTTCCTCAAAGAGAAAAGGTGTTTAAGCACATGGTCACAATTACAATAATAATCTTGGTATACCTGAAACTTATGTATTGGCAGGGCATCAAAGAACTCATGTGCTAGGTAAAAGCTGTAACCTGTGGGAAGGTAAGAAAAGAATGCATTAAATTATTAATGCTTCCAGAGCAGCTTCCAGTTTAAAATACTTGTATAGTTTTTAATGAATTAAACTAGTTAATGTGGTTGTGAAAAAATTGTAATTACTTCCAGCTTGGACACATCAAAGACAGCATTCCTACAGCTAGCTCTAGCTTCCAGTCCATGAATTTTAGATCAGTATCTCATGAAAGGAGATTCAGGCAAAGCCAGTGAAAGGTGTTTTTTTTTTTTCCCCATGAAAAGAAAAAGTCAGAATAAAGGAAAATTGGGTAGCTATCCCCAAATGAAGGTAGGCAGAATATGTAGCAGTGATGAAAATGAACCAAGATCCTGCCTCAGACTCATGCAAGTAAGAACAAATATGTGTATAGCTACTTTTCTGCCCAGTGTGAAGGCTAGCAGAGATGCCCTCTGCTGTCAAAAGCTGTCAGTGAGGGAAGGGCACCCTCCCTTTATCGAGGTATTCAAGCTCCTTACCTGGTGGCACATCTTGAATGTCTCTGTACCAAAAAATGGGAATTCCAGTCTTGCTGACACCTTTCATGTAAGCAGACTTGTCCTCAGGGTTTGGCTGTGCCTTCCCTCCTGTCAGCATTGATGCTTGGATCTCGCTGAGTTTGGGGCTCACTTCTACCAGATGAACAGAGACATCACATTTACTAAGAACAGAGGCGAGCTGATTGAAGACCTATAAAGGCAGATGAATTCTATTAGGCACAGTCTTGTGCTGTGTGCATTAGAGGTTTAAGTATTAACCTCTCTTCTCACTATTTACAGTCAAGGTAAAAGGTTTAGTTGGCCTTAATAACAAAACAATCTCAGTGAGAGAGGCTGTATTTTGCTCCTTTGGTAGGAAGTGGGATTTTCTTCATAAATCTTAATAAAAGGTGTTATATTTCTAGTTAAAGTTGCAAAACCCAGCACACATTTCATGGCTCTGAGGGCAACAATATGAAATGCTAATTTGGAATAGTAGCAGAGGCTCCTCGAAGACCTGCAGAAGGTCTAGCATTGGGAGAGAAATGGTTCAGTTTTTCCCAGGCACCTTAAACAAGTGTTTGATATCCCACATTTCACTTTTTTCATTAACATATGTAAATACAATAAAAATTCTTATGTGCTGCTAAATCCCTTTAGCAATCTATGACTCAGCAGCATTTTAATTAAGACATGACTGAACACAAAGGGTTAACTCAAAAGAAATAAGCCCCTGAAATCCCCAAAGGAATTAGCACAATTTCATTCCTGGGTTATCGTCCTCCCCCCTTCTGTTCCTTGCACTAAGGTCTCCATCCCAGTTACACATAGCAGCACCTTCCTAGATGGTTTTCAGTTTGGGTAACATTTTCCTACACAGAAATAATTTATAATGGAATATTCCTGCCCTCTCCTTCTATCCAGTGGTGTTTGGAAGGTCACAGATGTGTCTGCACAGTGTGCACACGCTGGCCCCTGTTCCGCTTCCACCTGAGAGCCCTGGTCCCAGAAACCGATTAGAATCTGAGCTGCCAACCTGACTGAAGTGATCTGGTGAGTAGGGAAAAGTAAACCCTGACAGCACTACACCATCCCTTCAGATTTCACTGTAGCTACGGAATAAAGCCAGAAACAAAGAATTTGAGTAGTTTTCACCTACCCGCAATATATCATCAGTTAGGGTGCCCCTCCCTGGGCCCAGCTCCACCAGCTGGAAGGTGTTGGGTTTGCCCATGGCCATCCATTCACTAATGTACCATATTCCTATTAACTGTCAGTGAGAAACAACACAGAGGTTACAGCATTAACTTCAGCACTCGTGGAAAATCCTATCTGCCTTCTGTCTGATAATAACTAAGATAACATGGAGCTCCAGGTCTCTCTTGTCCTGAGGAGCCCAGCACTCCAGATGTGCCTCAGCAGGGCTCAGTAGAGGGGCAGCATCACCTCCACTGACCCGCTGCCAATGCTCTTCCTAATGCACCCCACAAGGGCTCATTGCTGGCTCATGGATGCTTGTTGTCTTATCAGGATGCCAGCCAGCCCCGCGTAGACAAAAAAAAAAAAAAAAAAAAAAAAAAATTACTTAAGACACAAGGAAGCGCATTACCTCTCCGAAGACCTGACTTATTTCAGGCGAGGTGATGAAGTCCCCGCTCTCGCCGACGCCGCCGCGGCGGGTGTAGTAACCCTGCGAGGGGGAAGCGGGCACAGGGGCCGGGAGCGCGGTGAGCGGCGGGGCCGAGGCACGGTCCCCCCGCCCCGGTCCGGCCCCGGCGCACCTGGCCGGGGTTGGTGAGCGCCTCCCGCATGTACTCGGCCACCGTGATCGGCCCGCTGGCCCGCAGCTTGCGCGCCAGGTGCCGCAGCATCGCCCCATCCCCGTCGGCCGCCTCCGCCTCGCCCCCCGCGCCCGAGCAGAGCCGCGCCGCCGCAGCCGGAGCTGTGGGGAGAGGAGGGGAGACAGGGGCTCAGCGGGGCGGCCCCGCCAGGAGCGGGAGGGAGAGCGGGGAGAGGCGGCGGTCACCCTGCGGAGCGGCGGCGGGACGGGGGAGCCGCCGGCGGCCCGCCAGGAGCGCGCGGCGCGCGAGCAGCAGCACCATGGCAGCGACTCCCGCTGCGGCTCCCGCTTCTCTCGCTCCTCCTCCTCCTCGGTCTTCCTCCTCCTCCTCCTCCTCCTCCTCCTCCTCCTCTCCCGCCCGGTGCCGCCCGCGGGAGGCCGGGGCACGGGCCGGACGCGCGTCACGCGTGTGCGCGGGAGCCCTTCCGGCGGGCGGCGATGGCGGCGACGCTCTGGGACTTCGGCGTGAGAGACCGGAGAAAGGCGGGCGGCGACAGCGGCGAGGAGGAGGACGACGACGATGGTGATGAGGAAGGAGAAGGCGGAGATGCGGGAGGGTTCACGCTGGACGAGGTGCTGCGCCTCGGTGGCACCAAGGTAAGGGAGCGGACGGCAGGGAGCAGGAGCACGTGGCGGTCGGGACCCCCCATCCCGGGACGGGCCCTTGCGGGGAGCGAGGAGTGCGGGGCCCCACGCACCCGTTGGGAACAAATCCTTTGCTTAGGGGGTGGTGAGGTTCTGGGACAGATTGCCCGGAGAACTTGTGGATGCCCCATCCCTGGGGGTGTCCAAGGCCAGGCTGCATGGGACTCTGAGCAACCTGGTATAGGGGAAGCTGCTCCTGCCCATGGCAGGAGGTCTGGAACTAGATGGTCTTTAAGGTCCCTCCCAGCCCAAACCATTCTGGGATTCTGTGGGAAGCCCTTGGGAGTGTTGGCAGATCTTGTACCAGATCTGCCCGTGACAGCTGTGCCCTGCCTCCGCAGCAAGATTACCTCATGCTGTGTGCCGTGGACGAGGAGGGCGAGCTGGTGGACGGCGGCAAGAAGGACACGATCGATGACCTGAAGGAAGGAGAGCTGGAGGCGTTCGTCAGCTCCCTGGGGCTCGACAAGTATGCAAAGAGTTGCCTGGTGGTGGACGGGGATGAGGATGATGGCGGCAGCAATGAGAAAGAGAAGCCTCCAAAGAAAGAGAAAAGCAAGAAGGAAACTAATCCTCCTTCACTGGAGGGGAAGAAAGGAAAAAAAGGAAAGGAAAAGGCAAGCAGTGTGAAAGACAGCAAAAAGAAGCAGGCTGGAGGTGATCAGGACCAACAGCCTTCATTAAAAAAAGAAAGGCTGGAAGAAGATTTTGAATTTCATGCTAGGCAAGCAATACTGATCAAACCGGGGGGCAAGTGGTATGATCTAGAATACACCAATGAATTCTCTCCAGAGCCACAGAATCAGACACTTTTGTCCAAATACAAGGCCCTGGCCCAAAAGCTGTATGAACGTGAGACAGACCTGTTTAAGAATAAGACAGAGTATCAGAAGGGGGCCTCCTCGGCGTGGATTAAAACTGTTGTGTCCTCGGGTACTTTGGCTGACAGGATGGCAGCAATGACCCTTCTCATCCAGGACAGTGCTGTCCACAGTCTCCAATTTGTTGAGAACTTGATAAACCTCATAAAGAAAAAGGGCAGCAGGCAGCAGAGCCTTATGGCTTTAGATACTTTCAAGGAGCTTCTTATTACAGATATCTTACCCGACAATCGGAAATTGTGGTCCTTCTCGCAGCGACCGCTTAACAACATCGTGCAGATGTCGAGTGGCAACAAGGACTCAAGAGACAGGCGGCTGATACTTTGGTACTTCGAGCATCACCTGAAGCTGCAGATAGCAGAGTTTGTGCAGGCGTTGGAAACAATGAGCCATGATTGTCTGACAGCCACGAAATCCCGAGCCCTGGCAGTTTCCCATGAGCTTCTCTGCAACAAGCCCGAGCAGGAGAAAGCTCTGCTGGTTCTGCTGGTGAATAAACTGGGTGACCCTCAGAACAAGATCGCCACCAAAGCCTCGTATCTTCTAGAGACGTTACTTCACAAGCATCCAAATATGAAGGGAGTAGTGTGCAGTGAGGTGGAGAGGCTTTTGTACCGCTCAAATATCAATGTGAAAACTCAATATTATGCCATCTGCTTCTTAAATCAGATAGTCCTCAGTCATGAAGAAAGTGCATTGGCTAACAAGCTGATAACTTTGTACTTCTGCTTTTTCCGGAATTGTATTAAGAAAAAAGATGTTGAATCCAAAATGCTCAGTGCCCTTCTTTGCGGGGTGAACAGAGCTTACCCTTATGCTGAGACGGGTGATGAGAAAGTGAAAGAGCAGATGAACACCTTGTTCAAAGTTGTGCATCTTGTGAACTTCAGTACCAGTGTCCAGGCCCTGATGTTGCTGTTTCAGGTGATGGACTCAGAGCAGACCGTATCTGATAGGTACTACACAGCGCTGTACAAGTAAGTGGCACGTTTGCATTTTTATGTCCATTTCATTTTAAGAGGTAGTCACCATTAATTTAACATCATAGAAACTCTTGTTTTGCTTTAAGATCTGGCTAGTTTTGTGTCTCACTGGCTAAAATTTCTTATGTTTTGTATGAGCTGGAAGGAAATGCAGGTGATTTCTTTGATTTAACATGAAGATAGGTTCTGAGAATGCAGCATGCATTTTGCCGCTTTTCTGGTGGCTTGCTTTAATTCCAGATGTTATATGAAACTAATTGATAACTATTTCTTCTGAAATAACTTTTACAGGTACTGTAAAAGTACTGTTTTACTAGCCTGTAAAGTAATTAGGCCTGTAAATAGCCTAAAATCTTGTTTCCTTTTTTTTTCTTATTTTGAGGAGGGCAAATACTATGTTAACAAGTTCTTTAGATGATTTAATATGTGTAGCTGGAAAGCCTTGTGTTATAAAAAGACTGCTTTTTTTTTGTCCCCATCTGATGGTTTAGAGTCTTTATAGGATCCTTACAGTCTTCTGTTTAGTTGAACAAGGGGAAGTGACTGATTTTTAAAAAAGGGAATTCAGGTTCCCTGAGAATGTGCAATGTATTTAAGGGCCTTACTGTGCCTGGCAGCCTGGAAAAAATTGGAATAGAAAATGAACTTGCCAGTATATGATGTCTGATCTGATTGTGAAGTATGCTGATTTTTAACCATTTTCTTTCTATTATTTTAAACACATGAACAAATCAGATTAGTTTCTCAACATTGAACATCTCAAATTTTGAAACTGTTTTCAGTTGAACTCAGTTTCTTTATATTTCCTTACAATATATTGTTTACTGAGGCAGCATTTTTTTTTTTTTTTATCTTCAGTGTCTTATATATTCCAGAAATATTACACACCTCTTGACAGTTCAGGGTTGATCTTAATGGTTTTGAGTACTGGGGAGCAAACTGTCTCAAGTCTTTTAGATGGCAATCTGAAAAATGTAGATATTGGTTGTTAATAGCAGTTGTTCTCCTGTGTGCATTATGGCAATCAGCAATATTTTCTCCTGTGTGTCCTGCAGGAAGCTTCTAGATCCTGCTTTAGCAACGTGCTCAAAGCCATCCATGTTTCTGAATCTGGTCTATAAGTCTCTGAAGGCAGACGTGGTGTTACGGCGTGTCAAGGCCTTTGTGAAGAGGCTGCTTCAAGTCACCTGTGGACAAATGCCTCCCTTCATTTGTGGAGCCCTGTACCTTCTGTCTGAGCTTCTGAAAGTAAAGCCAGAGTTAAGGGTCCAGTTACAGGATCACGTGGTATAAGATGATTTCTTTATCTCATTTTCCAATAAGACCTGTTTTCATAAGCACCTTTCCCTAACTTGTTTATTAGTAACCATTTGCTAAGATTTGCTAAGATGTTTCTTGAGGTGGGGAGGGACCATTACATTTGTGTGTTCTAAGCAGTAAAGTTCAATTTTAAGTGCCATATCAAGGACAAAAATCTGTACTTCTTAAAAATCGACCATCATTTGTTTAGACTTTTGTAAGTAGCTCAAGAACTTTATGTGCATTTTTCTAAAAAATCAGAGGAAATCTGGAAAGTAAAAGCTGTTTGCTAATGTTTTTTGGTTTTTAGGAGTCAGATGATGAAGAGTGCTTTAAGGATCAAGAAGAGGCTGAAGAGGATGAGGAAAAATTTGTGGATGCAGACAAAGAAGTAGAAGATGAAAAGAGACGTACAATGGAAAGTTCTGCTAAAACAAACAATTCAAATTCAACAGCCTCATGGGTGCATCATCTGAATATGGGAGGTAAATCAGCAGGAAAATATGTAATTTAACAGCTAAGAGTCCATAACAGTGACCTGTTGATCAAGAGTTTTTTGAGTTTAAGTGAGTAAAACATTATTTTAAACTAAAGTTTGGTTGAAAGCAACCAGTCAGCTCAATTTATCTGTTACTTTAGCAGTGATGAAACGACTCTATGACTAGTGTGTTTCACTTCATGCAGTTTGTAATAAGCACATTATTTGTGCCTTAGTGGTTAACAGGCTTGGATTTCTTTGCTTCCATGTTCAGACCCCTTCAAAGCAGTGTAGCCAGGGTTAGGATGTGTAGCTGCTCTCTCACTTCTGAAGCCTGCTAGAACAGTTTGTCCAGCTTTGAACTCGTGCCCAGGTTCACTCCTCCCTGAAGGCCTTCTGGAATAGACCAGGGGTTTCCAGGGCCTTCCTTGGAAGCAGGTGGGAACTCAGCCCATGCACCTCATCATGCACTGTGAAGGGCAGCTGGATACAGCCTTTTCCTGCTGCCAGATGAACCCCTGGCTTGTCCATCTGGGAGTGATGGGCAGCATTAGTGTCATGGGGAAATGAGAATTTACTCTTGTAAAGTTGCCTGAGAAAATTTAAGTTGTTTTGCTCCTGTCCACCCCTCAGGCAGGAAGAGTGGAACTTCCTATGATCCTATGCACCGAAGTCCTTTATACTGTGGTGCTGAAAGTACAAGCCTTTGGGAACTGAAGAAGGTAGGACATTCTTGCATTGCTGTTGCTGTGTTTATTAGTGTGGCCCTTGTATGAAGAGAGGAAAAAGAACTTGGTTATTTTTGAGGTAGCTACTTGAGTAACAGCAGAAAGGTTAAAGCTGACACGTTCATCTTTAAGCTTGAGTATGTTCTACACAATACTGATGTTCTTGAGTAGAGAATAGGGATTTTTTTAATTGAAGATTTGGGCAATAATAATATTTTTTGACTATTGGATCTTAGCTTTGATCACTAAAGCTTTGTAGTGTTGACTTGAAATTGTAAGTGAAAATGTGTTTAATACAAATAGAAGATTAGAACTTGAAGTTCTTCAGTTGTTAAAGTGCAGAGCACATCAGCCTTGCACTACTGTGTGTATGTCTGTTACTTGGTGAGTCATGGAGTGATCTTAAAACATACTTTTTAATTAGAAATAAATTACTCATATTTTTCAGCTTTCTGAACATTTTCATCCATCTGTGGCCCTGTTTGCAAAAACAATACTAGAAGTAAGTGCTTTTGCTAGTTTGTTGCTTTGAAGTTTGATATTTTGTATTGAGTGTCTTTTGGCATTTGAAAAAATACATTATAAAGTCTCCTTGCAATTTGTGGGTAACTAGCAGGTCTGCAGAACTCTGTCATACACTCAAATGCCAAGCCTATCATGGAATTGCAGTGTTCTGTGTAAAGGAGAGTGCTCTCAGAAGTTTTAACTTTGTAGAAATGTAGGTATTATGTGATTCTTTAAGCTTTATTAAGAATTTTTTTGTATCTTTTTGTTTAACTATTTTTTAAAAACATGGGGAGCTCTGCTACAGGAACAAATTCTTTTAAAAATACTGTTGTAATACCATGCCAAAAGTGCTCAAACCTATACAAATATTTATTGTATTTAAAATATTTATTTTTCATTTGAATATATGGTATTGAAATGCTGCGGAGTATTAATTGCTGTTAGCACGGTACATTGCAAGGCAGTTTATCACTGCAACAAAGTGGAAAAGGCGTGTTTGGGTTAAGAAAATACTGAAATTGCAGAAGGAAGGACCTGGTCAGGGTTATGTGGTGTAGTATCCCCAAGTCTTTATCTTTTTAAAGCATGTTTTAATGTTGTTCTTGAACTGATTGAGTCCTGTGTGTTTAGATGGTGTCTTCTTAAAATGAAGACCTTAATGGTTTTTGGCTTTTTCTTTCTTTCAGGGAAATCACATTCAGTACTCTGGTGACCCTTTGCAGGATTTCACGTTAATGAGATTCCTGGATCGCTTTGTGTACAGAAATCCCAAACTCAGTAAAGGCAAAGGTAGGCACTTCCCTGTACCATGTGATCTTGGTTATAGGTGCTGTCCAAATTCTCATTCTCTCAGATTGCCTTGTCAAGTATTTGGGCTGCCTGTGGTGGAACAGAGGAGTGGGATCAGTCTTCAGGGCTGCAAGAGAGATGTCTGCAACCCAGAACCCCTGACAGTCACATCCCCTCACACCCGCAGTGCAGAGCTGCTGCCTTTGCAGGAATAAGCAAGGGGCAGGGAGGTGTAAAGACTGCAGAATGGTTGAGGCTGGAAGAGACCTCTGAAGTCATAGGCTCAACCAGAGACACCTAGAGTAGACTGTCCAGGTGACTTTGGAGTATCTCCAGGAGTGGACACTCCACTGCCTCTCTGTGCAACCTGTGCCAGCACAGAGTTGCCCTCACAGGGCAGAAGTGTTTCCTGATGTTCAGATGGAGTCTCCTTCATCAACATAGTGACCCATCCCTTGATTCTCTCCAGTATGCACATGTCTGACTGGGGAGCCCAGACTTGGGCACAGGGCTCCAACTGTGGTCAAACAAGTGCCAGGAATTCCATCAGCCTTCTTTGCTGCAGGGGCACAGGGCTGGCTCACAGTCAACTGAGTGTCCACCAGGACTACGAGGGTGTTTTTAGCCAAGCTGCTCTCCATCTGGGCAGCCCCCATTGTATACTGGTACCTGGGGTTGCTCCTCCTTTAGTGCAGGACGTTGCACTTCCCCTTGTTGAACTGCAGGAGGTTTCTGTCAGCCCTTTTCTCCAGCCTCTTGAGGTCATTATGGATGGCAGCATAACCCACTGGTGTATCAGCCACTCCTAATGGTTCTGTATCAATAGCCATAACATAAAAATCCCTCTCTTACATTCTGATACAGAAAACACCAGCAGTGTGGTAATGCAGCCAAAGAAGAAGCAGTTTATGAAGAATATGCAGAACCTTGCAGGTAAGTCAGCCCCTTAAGTCAGTTAAGATTATGATGACTAAAAAAATCCTTGGTTGATTGTAGATGTGTCATCTGCACTGTCTGTGCTGTTTGTCTTAGCGATAAAAGAAAGTGCCATCCATCAGGAGTGCAGTGGTGGTACCTCATCTTCAGGATCAGACCTCATCTTCTTGTAAGGATGTATGAAATCTCCACAGATGGAACTTTGGATCCATTGAATCATTTTAAGAAAAAATGACATAGAGAAAGTCAGTTATTCTATAGCCATTTTTATTCTGTTTAGTATGATTGAAAAATGGCTTAAAGCACCAGAAAAATGGATCTGTATAATTATTTAAATGACATTAATCTCTTTCACTGAATGATATTACTCCATACAGTGCCACAGCTGCAGCTGTTGTTAGGAAGAGTGTAAGGTATCTTTGGCACTGTTATTTTGCTAAGAGTCTTCCTGCCTCCAGGAATTAGCTGCCTTTTGTCCAGTCCCACTATTTCCAACAATCAAGAGCAGGGTTTGGTGTAAGAACCAGCAGTTAAAAAACCAGGGCAAACTATGAGTAAAATATGCTGCCTGAGGACAGAAGAAGTACCATCTTCTGCAGTAGATTCTCTGTAGCATTCCCAGGGATGTGCTTTTCTGCCAGCTTTGGGTCTATTGTGTTGCAAAGAGGTTTTAGTTATGCAGATTAATAAGTACTGATGTACTTTTATGGTTGGTTTTATGGCTGGTAAAGCTTAAAATAGGAATTTTAGCCTATACAGTTTGTCACATTCTTTAGTTTATTCTGAGTTGAAGGAGCAGACTGAGGATTTAGGACAGAATTTGGAGAATTTAGGTGTTTTACAAACGAAACATGATACAAAAATATGGATATATTAATACAGCTATACAAGTCTGCAATTGTTGCATGTAGCTGATCTCTGCTGAGGTGTAGGGAGCTGAGATAGCAAATCCTTTGGTACCTGCTGTTCATTTGAAGAGTCCTGTGGGCATGCTGATCTGGTTTCAGAAACTTGGACCTGTTGTCACTTAGAAGTTATTATAATCTGTGCCCACTGAGGTAATCTGTAGCCTTTCTTCTTTTGATTTACTTCTGAGGAGGAGGGAAGGGGAATGTGAGAGGGTAAAAAGCTCCTCCACAGGGAACCTGGTTATTACCCTAGTTGATGTGTTGCTGCAGTGTTGTATTTTGCCTCAGTTCCTCAGCAATGGAAGCAGGTTGAGGCTTGATCCCTTGCTTGCTCAGTGTGCTTAGCTGGTGCATGATCCTGCTCTGCAGCTCCTGACAAGCATTTCTACTGCCAGGGAATGCTGGGTGGAAGTGATTACCATGTTCTAGTACATGACAGCAAGTTCATCTTACTCCCTACTTTTTTTCTTGTTATTGTTTTAAATGTATTCCTGCTGTAGGTGATTGCAACCCCCTGCCTTGCTGATACAGAACTGAGAACCTGGTTAGGACTGTGCCACTTAAGTCTTTCCAAAGCATCTTTTCCATACTTCACACTGGAGTACAGTATATACACTGTGTTAATTTGAAGAGGTTTTCAGACAAGCTCCCCATTACTGAATGGATGACACCCTGTGTCTGCATCTGTCTGTGTGTGCTGCTTAACTTCTGAAAAGAATAACCATCATTTCAACTTGAGGTAAAATCAGTTCTTTTTTTTTGTTTTTGCAGTCAACAGTAAGGAATTCCGGGCCAAAGATGAAAGCAAAATCCCAGTGGATGAAGTGTTCTTTCACAGGTAATGCTATACTTGTGAACGTTCATTTTAGGTGTTGGTTTTTTAAAGCAGTGCCATTAAAAACCACTGCATTTTGTAAGTAATCTCTGGTATTTCAAGTATTTGCAAATTTAGTTTAATTTGAGTGACTTAAGATGATAGTGCTTTTCTTGGACATAATTTTAACATTTGTTAAAAGCACTTCGGAAAGAATATCACCTATGAACAAAGGCAGTCAGGGCTTGTAGTCCAAAATTAAGGAAGTTGACATTATAAAAAGATATAATAAAGAAGCCTTAAGTAAAGGGTAATGGTGAATGTCTTGTGGGTTGTAATTCTTACGCATTAGAGGTATATATAATGAAAGCTGGAATATAGCTGGTTTATGTTATTAACATCAAAGCTTATTAGAATGGAACAAAGCAAAAAAGAGGAGCTATTTTTCAGACTATTTAGTTTTTTATTACTCATAGTTCTTTCTGTTTCTTTGAATTTCCTTTCAGATTATGATATAAAAATGCAGTTGTAGTACTAAAATTGAAGTGATATGCATTTGGCAAAGATTTGTTTTTATTAGATCAAAATACTTCTTACCCATGTCTCCTTAGGTAATCAGTATTTGAATTAACTTCATTTATTTTAAATTAATGGATACTGCAATAATGAGGAATATAATACTAATAAATAAATAAAATAGTGGTGTTAGTTTTGAGATTAAAGAAAAGCATCTTAAACACATGCCCCTGTCTGAAAAGTTAACAGTATTGTTACACTGAAGATGGCTGAGAGTACACATTTAAAGTGTTCTGTACAAAGTACTCTTGTATATAGTCAAAATTGCCTTCTGTGTTTGGTGATTCTTTATTATGAAATGAAGGTGAAAATGGCTGACAGAAGATAAAACTAAGGCCTTTTGCTATGGGACAAAATTTAATAAAACTTGATGGGTGAATATCTTTTATATTTTTTCCAAATTATATTCAAGTTCAACTTCATCCTTTCTTCCTTGTCAGTCTAAGGCAGATTTTTACATCTTTCTTGTGACCTTTTATAAATTCATTATGTTAAAAATAACTTCTGGCACCTTTGACCAGTGAAATGTTATTGTTTTAAATATTACAGTAGTGACTGATTCTTTGAAAAACAAAGGAAATACAAATCTCTTGATTTTAGATGTGTTTGAAACCATCACTTACAGTTTTCAACTGGCAACATACATGGGAAACAATTGGCAGGTTGTTTTATTTTAATTGAAAAAAAGATCATAAAGATCATCACCTGTAATTTCGTGTCTGAGGGCAATATATTATTTCAGATTTTATTCAAAGTTTGATAAGAAGAGAGAGAAACAAAAGCGTCTGGATGATGAAGAAAGTGTGGAAGATGTGGATGATGATGAATTTGAAAGAGCATTGGGTAAGGCTGTGTCCTTCCTTGCAGTAACTGTCTCAGTATTCCCTGCTTTTTCAAATTATTAATTTATCCTTTTTATAGTTTATATTGTGTAAAAGAACCAGAGAGAGGAATATGGGAGTGGGAGAAAACTGGCTTTGCAGTTGGCCTTTATGCTGTTGAAGACAGCAGTTCCTGCTATCCGCCATGTGAGCCAGCTGGGTGGCCACTTGTCAGAGAGGTCTTGCTCCCATCCCTGCAGTCCTCAGCTCGTTTGAAAGGCTGGAAGTTGTCTGATTTTGAACTTACACCTGTGAATGGCAGTTCATGCCCTTTTGTCCTTTTCCTAATGTAGTCTGAGTAATCTTTTCTAACAGCATGTAACATTTGCCTCTGTTTTTTCTTTACTGCTTGGCCTTTTTCAATCCTGCTTACAGTTTTTCTCATAGATTCTAACATCTTTCATGAGGTTTTGAGTTCAGTAAGGTCGCTGGCAAACTTCTGCTGTAGTCTTAGCTCTTCCGTAACAAGTACATTGCTTTGGAATTAGTGTATTATTTGTTCTGGAATTTAAATTTGTTAGTGTACCAGAAAATGTCTATTATTTTATTATTTCAAATTTTACTTATATGTATTTTTTAAAAAAACCCAGTTAGATCTATAACTAGAGATAATTCTGAATTCTTGTATCAGGGTTCTTACTTAGTGACTCAATTAATATGGTCTTAGTTATGACAAGAATCTGTTACTAATTGTGTTTGTCTTTTATTGTTAGTATCTCTAATGAGAATTTGCTTCATAAATTCAGAAGCTTAAAATAATGACCCTATATCTAAAAATTAGGTATTTTGCAATGCCAGAATCATAGAATGGCTTGGGTTGGAAGAGACCTTAAAGATCATCTTGTTCCACCCACCCTGCATGGGCAGGGACACCTTCCACTGGTCCAGGTTGCTCAAAGCCCCATCGAACCTGGCACTGAACACTTCCAGGGATGGGGCATCCACAGCTTCTCTGGGCAACCTGTTCTACTGTGCCTTACTGCCCTCACAGTAAAGAATTTTTTCCTAATATGTAATCTAAACTCTCTTTCCGTTTGAAGGCATTCCCCCTTGTCCTCTCAGTTCGTGGCCTTGAAAAAAGTCTCTCTCAGCTCTCTTGTAGTGTCCTGTAGGTACTGGAAGGCTGCAATAAGGTCACCCTGAAGCCTTCTCCTCTCTAGGCTGAACAACTTCAGTGCTAGGAGAGGTGCTCCAGCTCTCTGGTCATCTTTGTGGCTCTCCTCTGGACTTGCTCCAACAGGTCCACGTACTTACTGGATGCAAGGACTTCATATGTCTTTGCTTGTTTTGTAGTAATAACATTTGTCTTTCTCCCTAGATACATTTGAAGCTGCTGATAATGCCATTGTTGGCCAGGATGACCTTGATTTTGCTGGGTAAGACTTCATATTGGTTCTTACACCTGTTGTCTTAATATCTATGTAGTTTTTATCTGTGAAACTAGATAGACCTTTTTCAGAAAGGCTCAGACTATCACCTTGCAAAAAAGGCAGTATCAGTTTTACACTGAGTAATGCTGGTTTTCTGCATGTCCCATAATGGATCATGATGACCTTGGGATGCTTATAGTCCTTACATGAGACCTGTCAGGACCCAGTAAGCAATTTAAAATCTTGTTTTTCATTCTCAGGTTTCTATTTGAGAATTACCCAGTACAAAAGGAAGCAGAATGAGGCATAATGGCACTGCTGCCATAAGGACTGGTTGTAACTGGACCTAACACAGTTAATAAGCTTTATGAGATCCAGTCAGAGAGCTCACTTCTCCTGAAGTCAGCAGTTTCATTAATCATAGAATCATTTAGGAGGGAAGGTACCTTTAAGAACATCAAGTCCAATTGTAAATAATTAAGTAGCCTCTATTTTACTTGAAGTGCCTATAATGCAGTGTTTGAATTTGCACAGAGACTTTTTCCCTTGAGGTGACGGGAGAATTAAAGTCTAAACTCCTAGTGAAACCTGGAATATTTCTGTGATCTTGACTGGTGTTTAACAGAGCAGTTTGTGTGTTTTACAGAAAAGACTTTCTGAAAAGGAACAGAGACACAGAGGAGATAAAATACTGAAGCTGACATTTAGGCTAATTTCAGAATAGGATTCTGTCCAGAACTTATTAAATGGTTGACTTTTATAATACAACTCCCTATACTAATGTTGAAAATGTAGCTAGGTGTGTAATATATGTATTTTAGGTTGCAGCCTACATTAGCAGTAGTTTGCAATGATGCTGAACTTCCTAACGTAGTGTTTGCCAGTAGATAGATGTCACCTAGATGCAAACAGTACTTTTCCAGATGAAGTGCTAAGCTTGTTACATCTTTTTTTAGTAATATAAAAAAAAATCCCAAAGGCGGCAAGAAAGGCCAGAGTGGTGAGGGATCTGGTGCTGACTGGGAGGATTCTGATGATGAAGATGACTTCTGTGATCTGGATGATGAGGAAGTCTCCTTAGGAAGTATGGAGGATGACTTTGAAGAGGATATGGATGAAGAGGGAGGTGTATTCATGGATGTGTCTGAAGATGATAACGACCTAGGTAAAGTGCCATTTATTACCCAAAAACACAAAGAAAAAGGTTTAAGAATAGGTCATCTAATGTGCAAATTCCACTTTAGTTATCTAGGTGGGAAGCTTGGCTTTTTAGCAAAATGGCAAGTCTTTCTCTGTACAATGAAGTCTTAAGGGGAAGCATTTCCTTGCAGTCTCCTAGGAGAGAATGGGAATTAGGTATTTGGGTATAACAACTTCCAAATGAGACATGTTTCTTTCATTCTGAAAACACTGGCATAACAAAAGTAGCTTTATACACAAGTAACTGGCTGCAGTAGGCATTAATACTTAAAAAGCTCAAAAAGAAAAATAAACATATTACAACTGCTAATTTTTTTATTACTGTTGATTTCTTTTAGATGAAATAACTTTTACTTAAATTGCTGTCTCACAAGTAACAGCTTACTCTTATAATACAGCTGTGTACTCAAGTGTTTATTACCACTGTAGTAGTAACTGATTGTTGCACCTGCATGGTGTTACTTGTTCAGCTGAAAAGCACAGTTTACACTGGATACAATGCATGTGTCTGGAAAAACACAGGTTAATGGAGTATTTCAATGAATAACTAAAGGTGACCGAGGGTAGAAGAGGTAAACTGTTCATACCATTGTTAACACAATCTTTCATGAGATTATTAATTCACCAAACTTACCACACAGACATTCAAGGTTTACCGAATGCCTGCTTTTAGCTTTTGTATTTTATGTGTCTTAGTATCATTCCCTTCTGGTGCTGTGGAAAAAAGCATAAAGAACAGCACACCACAGACCAATTTTTAATTGTCTAGCTTGAAGAAATACTAGATTTGCTTGTGTGCACTGCCTTTTCAAGACCTGGACCAATATGACACATATGCCTAAAAAGGAATTTCAGTTTCCGCTGCACTTTAAATACATGTACCCGATGTGAGAATTGGAGACTGATGTATTTGGGTTTTTTTTCTATCAGACACAAACAATGACGAGCAACTGAAATCTGTCAGTAAAAAGGGCAAGAAAAAGAAAGATATGGATTTTGCAGGATCACTGAAAGGTAAGAAAACACTTGACATGAAAGCTTAATTCAAATAAAAGAGTCCAGAAAACTTTGGAATCAGAGGGATTTACTACAGATTATCATAGATTATCATATTTTCGATCTAGGTTCAGATTTGAATAAACCATAAATGAAAAGGAGGTTGTCCCCTAACCAGCATAATTCATAGTAACAATCTGCTGTTGAAGAGCTGAGAGTTGAAGGAGGAATTTTGAAGAAGGATGGAGTTGTACTGGTGGTTTATGCATCTGTTACTCACACCTGATGCACAGATTTGTGCTATTTAATTCTTGCTTGGAAACTTTTTTTTCCCTTTTCTTTTTGGGGAGGTGGAGAACAAAGGTTCTAACATAGCTAATTCAGATGATCTCATTAAGAAAAGTTTTAAAAATTTAGAACATGGCAGAACTTTGTTTTAGTGTCTTTGGGGACTTGAAGTTGTGTCTCGTAAGAATAATACTCTTTGTTTGAAGGATCCAGCCGAGGAAAGAAGAGGAAACTCCAAGATGCTGGTATACTGGCATCTGCAGAAGAGGTGAGTTTGATCAGTGCTTAACAAAAAGTGATCAAGCATTTTACCTATTCCTTTGTAACAGAATACCAAAACTTCTCTCTTTAAAGTTTGGCTATCTGCTGGATGAAAATGCTGGGTCAAAGTTTGACAGTATTGGAATGAACGCCATGGCGAACAGAGATAATGCAAGTAAGTACATGCTGCAGGTAGCAGAGCTGTAATGCTGTAGTTTACTTCCTTCCCTTCAGGTTCTGTACCTGAAAAGATGAACCACCTTTAACTGGAATACAGGATCAAAAACCACACAGCAGGGCCAGTAGTTCAATGTCAGTAAGATGTGACAGTTTTCTCCAGTGATGAGAGATGCCCAGTGCTAAGTATTAACTGGGAGAAGTGGAGTGAGTAAGGCTTCAGAAAAGAGGGAGAGGCTGTAATTGGCCCTTTCACACTGTAAATAGGGACAGGCAGGATGCTCTTTGTCAAGCATCTCTGTGAATCCTGCTCAAGGTAAAGTGTCCTTGATTTCTTGGGAGAAGGCATAAGGTACGGCTGTCTTTCCTTACCTGTTAGACTGCCTCCTTGCAGTTATCAGTGAAGCAGAAACTAGTTGCCCCAAAATAATTCTAATGAATTAAAGGTGCATATGCTAGTTTAAAGCTTTGTAAAGCTTGTACAAGTGTTGCTGGTGTCACTTGAAAAATGCTAGGAGCACTCAAACACGGCTTTTAACACAAACGTGTCTAGCATTAATAAAATAAAAAGCAATGTCTAGAACTCTGAGATGGTAGGGTTTGTTTTGTGAAATGAAAAAACCCACAGCTTTCTCAAAAAAAAGGCAGTTTGCACTTTATTAACATTTATAAATACAGTAGTCAGCTTTTAACTTTAACATGATTCATCTGTATGCCACATCATGGTCAGAGGTATCCATCGGCTCCTTATTTCTCACCTTTCCTCCTACAGATGTCAAACAGATCCAGTGGGAAATAGAGCGTGACAAGTGGCTTCGCAACAGGGATGTGAAAAGCATCATCAAAAAGAAGAAACAGTTCAGGCACAGAGGGCTGAAAAACAAATACAAAGGCAAGAAATTGAGAAGATGAACTGGATGTTTCAATGTGGACATTTTAAAAATAATTATTCTTAGATACTTTTTTATTTAATCACACATCTTTCTTACTTCAGTTCTTGCTGCTTAACCATGTCATTTGGTCATTCTCCCTTATGCCATGAATTCCAGACCACTCATTGGATTTGTAATAAACTGAAAAATAGGAAAATCCATGTCAGCTCTAAGTTAGACATATCTAAAGAGCAGCCACTTTGTGGCTAGTTTTATTCAGTGTATAGCCCTCCAGTTCTGGGGTTTCTATCCAACAGCCTGACACTCCAACCATGCCTTAACAATGAACACTTCCAATAATAAGATTGGTTTTATACATTAAGATGCATCAGAAGCTTCAGCCATCCTTTGGAAGCCAACAACTACAAACCCACCTTCCAGAATTGATGGAAACCTCTTCTGCATTGTGTGTCTGAAATCTGACAAGAAAGATAAATGAGTTACTTTCCCAGCATATATTAAGATGAATAATTAAATGCACTATTTTTCTAACTAGATGTTTTATTGAAATTTGTTTGAGCTCTTTAGTTACAGCCACCATTAAATAATGTGAGAGGAATTTATTTTTTAAAAATCATTTCAGAGTCTGTATTCAGGTTACTCATACGTGCAGGCCCATCATCATGGTGTTTCCTGAGCTTCCTCACAATTGTGATAACCAAGTGCAGATTTAGATGTTCACTGAATCATTCTGTGGGCTGCTCTGACAACCCACCAGAAAATCACAACAGATTTATGCTATTTTAATGATTTACTGCGGCTCATAAAAGGATCTTACCCATTCTAGTGCTAGCACAAAGAAAGCAGTAAAAGCCTGACTCTGAGCTCACTGAGCTGCTAGATTAGCTCACTGCATCTTACGGAACTGCAACTGAAGAAAATAAGCAAATGCATATAAGAACTAGGACCTAGAACTGAAAGAGGAGAAAAAACCCTAAAGATGAATGCCCAGCACCAAGTTACAGCAATAGGCTGAAAACATCTGTTCTCCATGTTTTTGTTATATGTGTTTTCTAATAAAAATGCAAAGACAGCTGAAATTTAACAGCCTGACATTGCCTGGATCTTGGAAAACAAATGCAAACCGATGTAGAATAGGTGAAGCTCAGTTTGAACTTGGCCATGAAGACCACACCACTGCTGAAATAGGTGGACTCTTGTCCTCCCAGCCAAAGCAGCAGTGGCCTTTTTGCTCGTCCTGAGCCTGCAGGTAGCAGGACAGAGATCTGTTGAACTAGTGCTGCCCCCTGCACAGCTCTGCACGCAAAGTAAGGCCGCTGCTAAGCACTGCAAACCTTGTAGTAACCAAACCGGTGCTTTGCTTATTATTTCTGTGTTACTTGGGCACGGAGCTGTAAGTCTAAGAAACCGAGGGACCGAAGCGAAATAATCCGGAAGAGGACGCTGGCCGCCTCCTGGCAGCCGGGTCTGTCCTCGGCCTGGCAAATGTCAAATCCCAGAGGCTGCGAGCCCCACACCCAGCCGGGGCATCCCTTCAAGGGCTCAGCACCAGACGCCTGGAACAGGG
>VXAC01005720.1:652012-828999 GCA_013399225.1 Rhipidura dahli | reverse complement strand
CGCGGCCCCCGCCCGCCCCACCGCACCTTGGCTGCGGTCCATGGCGCGGTAGAGCAGGAGGGCGCCGAGCAGCCCCGCCGCCTCCAGCAGCAGCAGCCCCCTCACAACGCGCCGCGCCATGGTCCGGGCTCTGCGCCTTCCGCCGCCCACAGCACCGCGCAGGCGCCGCGCGACAACGGGCGGCCGCACGGGCCNTGTGAAATGAAAAAACCCACAGCTTTCTCAAAAAAAAGGCAGTTTGCACTTTATTAACATTTATAAATACAGTAGTCAGCTTTTAACTTTAACATGATTCATCTGTATGCCACATCATGGTCAGAGGTATCCATCGGCTCCTTATTTCTCACCTTTCCTCCTACAGATGTCAAACAGATCCAGTGGGAAATAGAGCGTGACAAGTGGCTTCGCAACAGGGATGTGAAAAGCATCATCAAAAAGAAGAAACAGTTCAGGCACAGAGGGCTGAAAAACAAATACAAAGGCAAGAAATTGAGAAGATGAACTGGATGTTTCAATGTGGACATTTTAAAAATAATTATTCTTAGATACTTTTTTATTTAATCACACATCTTTCTTACTTCAGTTCTTGCTGCTTAACCATGTCATTTGGTCATTCTCCCTTATGCCATGAATTCCAGACCACTCATTGGATTTGTAATAAACTGAAAAATAGGAAAATCCATGTCAGCTCTAAGTTAGACATATCTAAAGAGCAGCCACTTTGTGGCTAGTTTTATTCAGTGTATAGCCCTCCAGTTCTGGGGTTTCTATCCAACAGCCTGACACTCCAACCATGCCTTAACAATGAACACTTCCAATAATAAGATTGGTTTTATACATTAAGATGCATCAGAAGCTTCAGCCATCCTTTGGAAGCCAACAACTACAAACCCACCTTCCAGAATTGATGGAAACCTCTTCTGCATTGTGTGTCTGAAATCTGACAAGAAAGATAAATGAGTTACTTTCCCAGCATATATTAAGATGAATAATTAAATGCACTATTTTTCTAACTAGATGTTTTATTGAAATTTGTTTGAGCTCTTTAGTTACAGCCACCATTAAATAATGTGAGAGGAATTTATTTTTTAAAAATCATTTCAGAGTCTGTATTCAGGTTACTCATACGTGCAGGCCCATCATCATGGTGTTTCCTGAGCTTCCTCACAATTGTGATAACCAAGTGCAGATTTAGATGTTCACTGAATCATTCTGTGGGCTGCTCTGACAACCCACCAGAAAATCACAACAGATTTATGCTATTTTAATGATTTACTGCGGCTCATAAAAGGATCTTACCCATTCTAGTGCTAGCACAAAGAAAGCAGTAAAAGCCTGACTCTGAGCTCACTGAGCTGCTAGATTAGCTCACTGCATCTTACGGAACTGCAACTGAAGAAAATAAGCAAATGCATATAAGAACTAGGACCTAGAACTGAAAGAGGAGAAAAAACCCTAAAGATGAATGCCCAGCACCAAGTTACAGCAATAGGCTGAAAACATCTGTTCTCCATGTTTTTGTTATATGTGTTTTCTAATAAAAATGCAAAGACAGCTGAAATTTAACAGCCTGACATTGCCTGGATCTTGGAAAACAAATGCAAACCGATGTAGAATAGGTGAAGCTCAGTTTGAACTTGGCCATGAAGACCACACCACTGCTGAAATAGGTGGACTCTTGTCCTCCCAGCCAAAGCAGCAGTGGCCTTTTTGCTCGTCCTGAGCCTGCAGGTAGCAGGACAGAGATCTGTTGAACTAGTGCTGCCCCCTGCACAGCTCTGCACGCAAAGTAAGGCCGCTGCTAAGCACTGCAAACCTTGTAGTAACCAAACCGGTGCTTTGCTTATTATTTCTGTGTTACTTGGGCACGGAGCTGTAAGTCTAAGAAACCGAGGGACCGAAGCGAAATAATCCGGAAGAGGACGCTGGCCGCCTCCTGGCAGCCGGGTCTGTCCTCGGCCTGGCAAATGTCAAATCCCAGAGGCTGCGAGCCCCACACCCAGCCGGGGCATCCCTTCAAGGGCTCAGCACCAGACGCCTGGAACAGGGTTGATCAAAACTGCCTCGTTTGCGGACAGCCTCTCTCTTTTAAATCCTTACCCGGCCCGCTGCTGTTACTATGAAAACACGCAGCAGTCGGCTTTGCTACTGGTGTGGCCGCGTGCTGCCTCCCTAAGGATTGCTCGCAGGCTTGGCTTTGTAAAACTACAATGGCAGCTCGTTCTTCACAGGTATATCCTCGGGGGTGCGTCCAACAAGCCACCCCTGTGTACCCGCAGTCACCTAAGCCGAACTCCTGACGCCAACAAGGCAGGATTTCCTTAAAAAACGCGGGCGGTGCGCGGTGCTCCACGGGCACCACCGGCGGCCCCCGGGCGGAGGAGCCTCNCGGCAAAACACGAAATGTACAGAAGTGTTCTCAAAAAACTTGGTCTTTGCATACTTTCCGACCTAATCAACGAGAAAAGAGATTAATCCGTGAGGCAGATAGCCGCTAACAGGCGAGCGCTAAGTGCTGCACACGTGTTAGAAATACAAAGCACTTGGTGGTGGAATTGACTCGTTGAGGTGTTGGGCCCGATACGCTTCAGTAATCTCAGACTTAGGGAGAAGTTGGTAATGCCAAGTAAGAAGGATGTACTGCTGATAGTGGGCACAAAGAACGCAGCATTTATGGGCCACAAAGACAGCCAGCAGGAATAACCAAGGAAGAAACTGATAAAGCCAACTCTGCTCCGACTGGGTAAAAGGTAATTTATGGCAGGGGCAGATTGTGACCACCGACTCATGGCCACGGGCCCTAGAAAACCACCAACCCAAAAGAAGAGAAAGACTGAGCGTGTGGGCTGAGTAGCATGAGAAGCGAGAGAATCATTAACCAGCAGAAAATAGAAGTTAATTAATGAGGGACCTATGTCACTTGCAGCCAATGACCACTAATTCCATTGTTTGCTGAATTGTATAAATAGTAAAAACGCCTGATAGCTGGTGTGCTTGAGTTGTGGAATACCTCAGCGCAGCCAGGCTTGTGCAACTCTGAAATAAATAATCAGTGTGTCTCCTAAGTGTCAGGAAAATGAATCCACAATGCCAGAGGTTTATGTCCAAAAAGGACACAGAGGAGTCCTGTAACTTTATTCAAATAAAAGCCATGGGCATTTCCCATGGGGTCTCTCAAACTTTTGGGGGATGCATCCCCCTTTTTATCCTAAGTTCCTGTCTGCATCTCCCTCTTCTTTTTCCCCTCTGTCTGAGGTACTCGGAAGGTACAGAATTCCCAAATTACCTTCTCTATTCCCCCCTCCAATATGCACCCCCCTTTTGTTATATGAAAAAAAGAAACACCTATTCATAATTATATTAAGTCTTTGTTCTTTTTCTCTAGGTTCATGAATTTAACTCAGCCTTGGCTGAGAAGCAGGCTGTGTCGATTAGTAACATTTTCTAGAACTGAGAGTTTCTTCTGTTATTTCCCTATCTCTAAGTTCCTGGCCCTATCTACAAGCAGATTGACATGGTCTGTTTGTAAAGACACATTAGTCTTATTCCTTTCACTCTCATTGTCTTCTGTTATTCATATTGCTCTTAACTCAAATTATGGAACTGACATTGATTGGCAAATTCTGATCTGGAAAGAAACTATGGTGTATTCAGGGGCTTAAAAAATATTCCTGTAGTGTTTAGGGTGAATTTATAGCAGCTGTTAGAGAGAACACTGAGCTGTGATAGACCAAATAAAAAAGGAAGGAGTGGGCACAAAATGCGAAATGTGCATCTGTGTTTTAAGGAGCCCGTAGTTCCTTTGGGTTTGGGTGCAGACTCCTGCTGGACCCTACACAGAGGTTGTTTGTCATGTCTTGACAGTGGCTTTTCTTTCTCACAGACTTTGGAAGAGCTTAGGTGTGGAGACATGATACTGGTTTTCTCTGAGGTTTAGTAACTCAGTAAACCTCTCCTGCTCAGGGCAAAGGATGAGTAGAGAAAAAAAAGAAAAGAGATCTCACATTGTTAAGACTGGACAGTTTGTGGTAGCTCAGTGGGGGAAAATGCAACTAAAGACCCATGCTAGTTGTTCAGCAGGAAAGGGTGTACACAGCTCCCAGTGGTTTGCTGAGGAATGCAGCACCTGGTTACCTGGCAGGCACTCTGGTGGAAAAGCCTGTATGGAAGGTTTCACAGAAGAAATGGGAAAACAGGGGGGAGAGAAAATGATGCATTAGTGCAGTGCAGCATGGTTACAATCTGCAGGTAAATATTTTGGATTTTTTTTCCCATTTGGATGTTTACTTTTACATTTTAAAACTCTGCTAAATAGATTTCTTGCCCTAATTTTCTATAGCTTGCAAATCGTGAAAAAAGGCAAGACAAGTGGAAAAAGAATGAAAAGGAAAGATTACCCACCCCAGTGTGAAACTAGAAATTGCTGGGCTCCCTAATGCCCCTTGATGTGACACTCGAACCCACCAAGCCATAGTGTCACCAGGCAGAAATACAAATTTCTCTGCAGATCTCTTTCCCTCTTGAACCAAGGGGCACTGGTGTCTGGCTTCCAGTTTCTCGGGTGTTTTCCATGCAGGGCTCAAGCTCTCTGGCATTAGCCGTGCTTAGATGGTCGTGAATATGCTTGATGAAGGAACTCGTGTTGAGGCCATCCAAAAGCTTTGTTTCTTAAAGCTGTAATGTTGCCCTCATTCCTTTTACTTATTAAGTATTAAGAAGGTTAAATTATGGTAAAGTCTCACTATACTAAAGGTTTCCCCCAAGTCAGGTGTGTGTAGTAGAGAGAAAAACTGATGCAAAGGACTGTTGATGAAGTAGGGATTAAAGACAGTGGAGCTTCAGGAATCAGCAGTTCCCAGGGATGGCTCATACGGTTGAGAAGCCAGTAGGGAATTTAGAGATTCGGAGTTTTAGGTTTATCAGTTGTAGCTTTTTGTTAAAATGAAATTTGCCTTTATGCATGTCTAGGCAGATGTGAGCATGGACTTGTACGTAAATGGGAGAGTCATAGAAATGGTCTCTATCATACAATACTTTATATAAAAGCATGATATTAGGTAGCATATAAATGATACATATATTATAAAGCATTGTATAATGTATACATGTTATATGTACATTACTGTATAAATGACATATATCAGCAGCTTCCACCCAAGCATGTTGAGGCCCTTTATATAAAATAGGGTGGAATTTATTCCTTTCTGGGAATAACTTTCCACAAAAAGCATGAGGTTAAAGCTGTTTGCGCTGTGTTTTTCGTGTTAGTGCATCTGGCAGCTGGATTCACAGGGGACTCACCACAGGAGGGAGTGGCAGCTCCACAGCTCCATCTCAGTGGGCTCCGTGGGAAGCCTTCCAGGCACTTCCCCACAAGGACACAGGGAGGATGCTGTGGGTCAAGGTGAACACACTGTTCTCTTACTCTGTCCTCACAGCAGTAAGTAGAGCAGCAGGGGGGCAAATGTGAGTCATGGAAACCCTGGGGAAACTGGCTCCACAGTGCAGTTCCAGGAGCTGGCTACAGGCTCCTGCTGGAATGGCATGGAGTATGGGGGAGGCTCTACTGCAAGATGCCTTCCAAAGGGTGAGGGGTGGGGGGGGGATGCAGGTGTCTGGGGTGACAGCTCTTCTAGTGCTTGTTCTGGCAGGTGCTTTATGGAGATGGCTACAGGCACAGCTGAGGACATGCACTGCACTGAATAAGTGCCCTGCACACTTTGCCCTTGATCCAGGGCAGCACAGAGAGGCAAACACTTCCCTCAGCAGAATTAGCAGAGTTTCTTGTTAATTCCTTCCTTCTCCGACCCAGAATCTCCCCATGAGTCACTCTGTAAAAGACAGGAAAGCTCCCTTTATTGTCTGTCACTGAGTGTGTTATGAATATATTAAAAAATGTTAAGTGCATTGTTGAGTCAGTTCTGCCTCCAGTTATTAGTGAGTCCGTAAGGTCACACTTAAGCAGTTGCTGAGGATCTCATTAATGGAAAACATTGTTTTCTTTATAATAATTTTAGTCCTTTGGTATTGTCATTTGATAACTATTATGCTGAATTAAGCTTCATAATGAGAAGGCTCTGTCATCCTATTTAAACCTCTGACTTTTTTTGTTCTCTGGGTTTCTTGGTGCAGGTATGAAATGGCTTATCTAGATTTTAAGTGATTTGATATTTACAACTATCCAGAGTATACATGTAGGCACAGAACTAATTTTATTGAATGTGGAGATCCAGGTAAATATCAGGTTAGTGAAAAGAAATTGTCAAAACCATTTAAAGCTGTTTTTTTCTCTCTCCTGCACTCCTGCATAAAAGTTATTAAAATGAAGTCATGCAGCAAGTAAGGCTATTTCTCCTGAGAGGGGAAAGAAGATAATTTTGGATGACTAATGCCTTTTGATTAAGGGCTCTTTCACACAGGCAACTCTCACAAATCATTGCTGCACCCTTGTAAAAAAACCTGTTCTCTTTTCTGGTTCTGTTTAATTCTGAAGAGGATAAAATAGATTCCATTTCTAAGGATTTTGATAATACATCTGAATTATGATTGCCTCCCCAGGTCTATTTTCAAGGAAAAAGGTAAGTTGGGTTTTTTCTTTTTCCAAGAAGCATCATCTCTCTGACAGTATCAGTGTACAAGACTAATTCTGGGGCAATATCGTTTGTTTGCACCAAAGCAGGTGGCACTGAGGGAAAGCAACTTGGAGACAGTGGGAGTCTCATGATGCCTGGGCTCCATTAGCACCACCTACAATTTACAGTAGCCTCAGGGGTGTTGGAGTTGACATAAGCAAGGACAGCTGTGGAGCTGTTGCAGTGCTCTGAAATTGCTGGAGTGTCACAATTTCCTTTTTTATGCAACTCTCTTCTATGCACAACCATGATGGGAATGAATGTGGCAGCAGTGTCTCTGGGACATTGGCTGTCTCCTTGCAAAGAGTCATGGGGTTAAAACTTCCGTGTTTCTGGTACTTGGTCACTGAATGGTGGCAGATAGTTAGCATTTCCAAGATGTACCACAGGTGAAATGAATAACTGGTGAAGGGATAGAGATTTTTTCCACATATTATTGCTATTTTTTCCTGCCTCATGCAGGCAGGAAAAAATAAAACGTATCTGGCAAAAATATTTGATGTGTATAATTTGTTTTCAGAAGTGTTTATACTTTTCTAAGGATTACAGTCCCTTAAGGGTTTCAAGAAAATTACTGTCTTACTTTGAAAAATGGAAGATGATTGTAACAGCTGTGGTTTTCTAAAGGAGTGTTTCCTGGCGGGAGGTTGGCAAATGGTTCCTTACTATTTCCCAGGTCCTAGGTAGTTATGGGATAGTATTCAATGATTGTTTTACAGTCTTTCCAGTTACTTCTTTCTACAATTGTTTCCTGACATAAAAAAAACTTGTAAGTGGTGATAAGATCCTTGTTATGATCATGTTGTAATTTTGTTCTACATGTCTTTATCAATAAAATATAATATAGCTCCTAGTGCGTTATTGGTTGCAGAAGGTTTGGTTATACTCTCACTTTGGTTGCCAGGGTATGTGAGTGATCTAAAATTGTTGACCTCTTTCTCCCACTCCAGATAGTAGTGTTGTTTTGAAACCCTAAAGATACAGCTGTTTTGTTTTTCCATTTGCCTAACAATGTGCCCAGTTACAGCTGATGCCCAAGGCACCCCCAGTTACAGCTCCAGGGATGAGTTCTTCTCAGGATTCATGACAGATCTGTATTGTTACAGATACTGATTGTAGCTGAAAATGCAACAGAAAAAAATATTTTAAAAACAACTGAATGGGGCCAGTGGGAAGACAGCTGTGCCATAATTAATTTCCTGGTGGCCATCCGTCACGACAAAGGAGGCAGCTGAATGCCAGCAGGGGAGAATGTCCAAAAGATGCTTTGCTTCTGGGTATTTTGCTCTTCCAATAAAGGGTGGGGGAATTGCATGGCAGCTGGACAATGCCATTGGGTCAACAATCTGCCAGTTACGTGTTGGAGGAAATGCTGCAGGTTCAAAGTGTTAATGAACAGCCCATATTTTAGATTTAGGCTGATGTCAGGCTTTGTATGTTAAGAGACATGTATGTTTACAAGACAGTGTAGTCACAGAAGGGAAACACGTAGTGAGATTCACGTTTATGTGTGGAAACTGTTTACCTACAAAAGGAAGAAAGGGAAATGACAGCCTCTCTCATTCTCTTGTACAGAGAGTACCATGGAAAGGGCAGGCTGTTCTTTTTTCTGCATTGATGTAACCAGCAGGCAACAGATGGCAATCCTTCAGTTGTACAGAAAAAAAGTACCCAGTTAGAAAGAAAGGCCACACCAATGCTTTTTTCTCTTCTTTACAGTTGACTGGGGATCCAGCTTTGATCCTGCAGTCACCTGGAACAAACACACGGAGAATAAGAATACTATGGTCGTAATATATGAAGACCTGAAGGGGGTAGAGCAGATGCTGTTTACTGGCGACCAAAACACATCTGAGCCCATTCCCTGAGATCTTCTGAAATTAAGAGGAAATGGCACAGGTTTCTGAAAGAACAAAATCAAGCTAATTTTAGTGACAAGTTGAGTCTGGCTATACAAAAGTAGAGCTCCAGAAAACAGAAACGCAACACAGAAAACAGTGAATGAATTTAGTAGATTATGGCAATGCACATGCCATGTGGGTAGCTCCCTTTTTTAGAGGAAGCATATTGCATGTCTCACTTTCACTGTACTGCTTTCAGAACTTGCCTGCCAGTGTAAAGCAAATAGCTGAATTCTTTGGATTGTCCTCAGGAGCTGAGCAGATCCAGGCCTTTGCAGAAGGGGATGCTTTCCAGCCAATGAGTGTTAAATCTCAGGAGACTCATGGTGCTGTTGGCTTGATTCTTTTCCATAAAGGTAAATTTGTTTTTGTTTGCCGGAGTGGTAGATGGTAGCTCTTTGTCTTGGGCCAACAGGAATTTGGATCAATAGATGATTAATATTTATGTATAATTTTCAAGGCTGGGTGTTGTTTAAGAAACACCGGTTGTGCTTCAGGAATCTGTTAATTGCTTTCACCCCAAGGGCCAATATCATTCAGTAAAGCCCTGTATAATATGATTAGCAGAATCGCTCAACAGGTAGCACAGCCTCTGTTGTGGTATGCACTAAGCATCAGCTAAAACATAGAAGAGTTTTATTTTGGCTTCTCTGACAAATGGGGATTGCCTGTAGTTTGAGTGCCTTCACAGACCTTTCTTCTTGGGTTTTCCAAATAACCCTTGTGATTGCGTATGGACCACAGCCAGCTCATGGAATCCAGACACTACACAGATTGATCTGTGTCTTTTAGCCATGGATCACCCTAGAACCTCAGACAACCTCCAACTGTGGGCTCTCCAAAATCTAGATTAAAGGTAGAATGCAGCTTAGAGCAGTGTCTGGTTGCAGCACACAAAGCCATTGCAGTTAAAAGCTACACTTTTGAGCTTTCTGGGTTGGTTTCACAGCTGCTGGTCACCTTTTATAGTCCGCTGCAGCTGTACAAGGCACATGCCAGAGCTATGAAGGCAGACCAGTAACTTCCTGTGGTTGCTTTATGTTCACATTCTGTTGAAGACACCAAACATAAAGCAAACGTAAGTGTGTATTCTTCTGTCAGATATTTTTTCTTAAAGGAAAAAAGAATTTTTATTCTGAAATACGATAAGAGAGAAAAGTTAGCCTTTTGTTTTAAATTATACTCTTCGATCCTTGGAGTAAAGGGTAATAATTTCCTCTTCCTTATATTCAGGGTATTTTTGGAGACTGGAAGAATGTTTTTGCTGAAGCTCAGAACCAGAAATTGGCTGCCAAATTCATGGTGTGCTTACAAGTAACTAAGCTGGGAGTGAAGTTTAAATATGATGTGTATTGCAAGGCCTGAACATCCTTTACAGAAAAAACCCACTAATGTTCAGGCTGTTTTTCACTCAATTCTATGAAATAAAACAGAAACCAGGACAACATCCAGTTTTAAAATTTTGAATATCCATGCAATTTGCAAACCTGTTTCTGCTGGATTAATTTACACAAGCAATCCTTGCTTGTGCCATTAGTATCATTGGGGCCACTGGGCTCTCTTAAATGACCTGTACAGCTTTGACCTTCCATGTTTCTGACTGATTTTTAGCTTTGATTTCTTGTTCATGGTAGAATACTGTGTTGAATATGTATGCAGTAATTAAACCTGCTGAAATAATTTGAAATAGATTAAGTAGGTTGAAAGTGATTTTCCAAAAAGTTCTTTAAAGCAATTGTGAAGTGTCATTTTGATTCTTCATTTCTAAATTCATGGGATTCATATAGAATTTTATTTTCTAAGTTCATAGTGTAAAATGAAGTTTCAGAAAGTGTTGTAGTTGCATTTTGCTACTTTCAGTGTGCTGATCAAGGTAAGTAAAAAAGTAAAGGAACTCAATGGTGAAAATTTTCTCTTTGTTTCAGCAATATTGTTTTTCTTTCCTTTGATAGTGTGAGATCACTGGAAATGGAGGCTTGATTCTGTGGGGTAGCAGGGAAAAAAGCTAGACCTGTCACTGGAGAAGGAGAAAATTTGTACCTTCCTCAAGGACTTTAGCACATTCAGGATGAAAAAGAAGTGTGAAGTGTTTTGAGATGGTGGCATTGGAGGTCAAATCCAGTAGCCCACAAAGATTGCAGCTATTGACAGCAGCTAAACCAAACAAAAAGAAAAATTAAGTTCCTCATTGTGGAAACTCACCATATATTCTTTCCATCATAAATATAGGAAGCAATTTTGCATATTGCTTTTTATATATTTTGCATTTCTGTATGTTATACTCTCTATATATTTTATCTTTTATGTTTTTTATTATGGTACTCTGCAGCAAAACATTGAACGGTATTTTTGACACACAACCTTTAAGGAATATATTGGATAATTTAGCTTCTAAATAAGTGGGTGTTTTCCATTCTCTGACCACAGTTTTGATACCACCTTTTTTCCGTATTTGTAATCTGCTTCACACTTACCATTTTCCAGCAGTTGTAGGTATTTGTGATGTCTGCATTTATGGTAACTGGTAAATGCTGTTCTATTAGTACTTCTGTCACCTCAATTTTCCTTATGAGCTATTCAGTAACAATCATAAGGCAGGAAAGTGTATCTAAATGGTATTGAAAAATAAATTGGAGGTCTTCTCTTGGAAAAGAAAAGAATAACTGTATCTTTTCTATGGAGAAGGTAGCTCCCTTGTGTGTGTTCAGGGTGTCAATAACCCAACAAAGAAGGAAAAGAATTCTGGTAGTGAATTATAATAAAAGTAAAATGGGATCCAAGCAGACAGAACTGAGCTCAATTTTCTTATTTGCAAAATGCGAGCATTTTATATTGCAGCATTATGCAGTACATTAATTGGAAAGATAATTAATGTTGAATTACAATAGAAGTGCTGTAAAAGTACAGGGCACATATGACATCTACAGGAACATCAAATATTTTTTTCTGAGGGTAGGCTGGCTGTTATAAAGGATGCCAAATGGATTGGTAATGAAAAGGGATGTGAAATACATAAATCCCAATCTTTTTATGACAACAGATGCCTGGACTTGTGTTCTAATGTGGGATTTTTTTTTTTTTTTTTGTTAAAGTGCAAACATTGATCTGAATTTTGGCTGAAGGACCTTTGGTGGGGATTAGCACCTTCTGTTTTACTTGTAACACACTGCAGGGCTTGGCAGTGTACACTGGAGGTGTCAAAATGAGAGTGGTCAGTGATTGTTCCCGATGTTAATATTGTCAGGCTTGATGTAGAGGAGAGAAACAAAGAGCAGCAACATTCAGAGCGAGAGCACACTGTATCAGTGCTGTGTCTGAGCGCATTGCTAGAGCACTCTGGTAAAATGGCATTTACCTTCAGGTGTTTATGGTCTTGGATACAATTGTCCTGTATTGCTATTGCACTTTGCTATGCATGTCAATTGGATACCATGAAGTATTAGGCAATAAAATATTCAGTTTGCATCTGAACGAAATGTTTTTCATATGATTATTTGGCTTCTGCAAAAACTTTAGAGGCTTGAGGAAGACAGAAAATTAGTCTCTGACTGCTCAAAATGTGATGCAGTCAGGAGCACTCAGGAAATGAAGGGGGGCTGGGAAGATGGTATCTTGGGAGGCTTGTGTATTTGTGATTAATTTAAGTTTATTGACATACGCTTGTGGGGTCTCCAGTGAGTTCCCTGCTGTTTTATATTTTACAAGCCAGTGAAGCCATTTTCATTGCTAGAACACTCATTAGCATTGCCCCATCAGGTAAATAACTCATAGTTGCATTATCGTGTACTCCTGATATATCCATAGGCAATGTGTTTATATTCAGAGGAAAAACCGAAATACATTAGGCATTAGACATACATCCCAATAAATGTTTGAAAAAAACCAAAAACCAACAAACAATCAAAAATAGAATACTTACAATCTTCAGTCTTTCTCGTTTATTTCTAACAGAGAGCTATTGGAACAACCTCTGTAGATGTGGTGAGACCTTGTGGAGGCTGCGCTTCCATGCACCTCCGTCCCTCCAAAATCAGGTGGCTGCGCCTGGCAGTGCCATGTCAGGTGTGAACCCAGGGCCCTTGCCACGCTGAGAGGAGGCTGCACTGGGAAAACCCCTCTCCCCCCACCTTGGGAGCTGCAGGAAAACTCCATGGCTGCCACAGCCCACTGCCTTGGGGCTCTCCTGCTGCAGGAGCTTTCTCTCTTGGCCTGTGCAGTGCTACATGGCTGGCTTTTAAAGGTGAGAGGAATTGCTCTCCCAAATCTGAAAAACGTGGCTTAGCACTTGGAGCTGGGGCAAACAGAGCTGGGAGTCTGTTCCCCTCCTGGTGGCCAAGGGTGCCAGCCTGCCTGGGGTGAGCAATGGTTGCACAGTGGTGAAAAGCACAGTAGGTTCCCCATTCTGTCTGAATCCCAAACTCCTAAGGATTTTTCTAGTGGTGAAGCAGGAGTGTGTTCTTACCCAAGAGAGAAAAGAAATGGTGTGGGGGCATGTGGGGGAATGGGACCACATAAAAACAAGAGAATACAGAAGGGACATTCAGCTCTGAAGGCTGTATGTGTTTGATGAGTGTGTTCCCCATATGGCTGGAGATCATAATTTGGAGCAGAAAGCCTCAGGAAAGCTACCTGCACAGTGGTGCCAGTGGGAAGTGTCTGCCCTGTGGAGTCTCAGCAGAGCAGCAAATGTGTCAGGGCATTGGGGTTTGCTCAGGTCCTTGTTGTGCACAAAGCACAGTATTCATGGTCAGGAGTAAACAGGGCCATAAACAGTCTCCAGTTTTTAGCAAATCCAAATGTCTCTGTGGCACTTAATTGCATTTGCAGGCCATTTTATGCCTCTCCAGCCCCTGTGCCCTGACTGCTGCCATTTTAACTCAGCAGTCTGAAGCACAAGAGACAGATAGTGTATTTTATACATGGGTGATTTCACAGTTTCTGGATAGCGGAGAACAAGCCCTCCAGATCTGTCTTGTGTTGCATTTTTCACTGTCCATGTTTTGAATGGTTTATGATTTGAGGGCCATACAAGTGCTTTGTCCACAAATGAATTGTTTGCTGGAAGCCCAAGGGCACCAAAAGAAAAGAAAAATGCATTAAGATAGAAAGATAACTATGTAATGAGTAGAATAAGTATCACTATTAATTGCTGTCAATATAAAGCTGTTTGCTGGCATGGTAGACCCTCCAGGATAACAGTAACAGAAGTAGCCTGAGTTTGCTTCAGAAGAAAACTACTCAAAGCCCACCATTAAATCAAAGTCATTGAGGATTGGAGGAAGAAAAAATCCATAGCTCAGGTACAGCTATGCTGCAGTCTTTCAGAAGATGGGGAGGCTTCCAGGACTGAATCCTGCTTGCTGCCTCTGTAACCCACCCATGGCAGCAGTCACTCCCCTGGGAGGTCCCACTGCACTCCACAGCTGCCCTGCTGTCCCCTGAGGCACTGTGAGGCATGGTGTCTTGGGCACAGGAGCTTCTGAGGTGCTACAGCAGTTTTATGGTGAGCTTAAAGAGACAAAAGGAGTGTGAAAAGAAACACACTGAATGTTTGCTGCATGTTTTGCACATAGACATGAACAAGCTAGCCAGGCAGGAGTCAGCTCAGTTTTGGGAGATTACTGCAGTTCTGAGGACTCACATCAGCAAGGGCCAGCTCCTCTGAGCAATGCTGGTGCTCAGCAGTGTGACCTAGAGGAAAGCAGAGTCCCACAGCATGGATGCAGTAGGTGTGAGAATCCAATTTACCAGCTCTAAGCCAATTTGTGAAATGTCAGTGTATCCCGAGGTGAGCAGGGTGAGTAAGTGCATGGCTCATGGGTGTCCAAGGGAGTGGCTACAATATTGGTGTAGTGGAAGAGTGAAGCAGTGAATGAGTCTGGAAAATGGTGCTTGTTATTTGCACATTAAATATTGATACCTGCACTCACTAATCTTTATAATGGCAAAACTGAGTGCAGTTTGTGTTCTGGGGTGATTATCTATAAATCCCCTTCTTTTAGAAATAATTGTTTAGAATTAAATGCAGTGTTGTATTGCTGGGGTTCACAGACTTTTGCTAACTTACATGAACACAATAGTTAGTTGGCATTTAATTGTGTGTAGCTAATCCAAAGCAATGCAGCATTTTATAAGGATAATTGGTAAGTTGTCATGTAGGTGGTTTCTCTAAAGGGGTTCACAGCATTTAGTAGGACAAAAGAAATTGCCCATAAATCATAGGTTATTAGAAATAAATGGGTATGCAGTTGTTGATAGTATCAGAAGTGGACAATTCAGCTTACAATGGAATTCTCAGAACACTACAGCTTTAGTATTTGCATAAAATAACCTCTGAAAATTGTAGTTGGCTTTGTTTCCCATTTAGAATGCCTTGTGTAATTATTATACTAGTTCCCTTTTGAAGAAATCCATTATAATGTTAATTATGTTAATTCTGATGCTGTGAATAATTTGCCATATATTCAGCAAAATTGGTTTGTGGTTTTGGCCCCTTAAATATGAGTGAATCATCTTATGGGGATATGTGCTTGATGTCTTTGGGGCCATCTTTTTCTAATTTTTGCATAAGAGTGTAATAAAATTAATGCTCTATTTAGGAACTAGTTTGAAGTTGGGGAGGAAGTTTGCACCTATATTTACTTTTGGAGAGCACAGCTGGATGTTGAGGATTGCTACCACAAAAAACCCATTATTTTTTCCTTCTGTGGACCATAAATGTTACCTGAAATTAAATAGAAGAAAAGAACAGTGCCACATTCTGTTCTCAGATAAATACCCTCCTTAGAATCAGATGCTGCTGTGGCACTGGCATCAGTCTATTGGGGATGAGTTTGACCTCTTAAGTGCTTTCCTCTGTATCCTGTAAAACTGTCCAAGTCTCTTTCTATTGAGGGCAACAGTAGGGAATTAACATTGTGCTGGTTTTTTGTGCCATGTGAACACAGTTGGGTTGCTGAGGGGCTGGCGCTGCTTTAGTCACTAAGTAATCACTTTGTTTCATCTGTCTGATTACCAGGTTCAGTCAAGAGCAGTATATGAAAAGACCTATCAAAGTGCTCTTCAGCAAAACATGGCATGATCCTGCCCTGCAAATATCAGAGTACTATTTGTATTGTGACAGCCCATTTCTCTGGGCAGATGAAAAAGCCCATTATATTTTTGCAACATTACAGGAGAGAGACATTGAATTACTGGGGGAAATCCTGAGGGACAGTGAAGTCTCTCTAGTTGTATGTAATTTCATCACTTCTACTATCAAGGCAGTAATCCTGAGAATGAAGCCATCAACATCTAGGTATTGCCAGTGGTTACAGGATATGAGGACCATACTGGACTTTTCGTTTTGTTCTTTAGACTGCTTTCCTTAAAATACAATCTCAGGTTCCTCAGGTAGATCCCCACATGGAATTTCAGTGTCTCAATGCCCTGAGGTCAGACATTGTGTGTGTCCCCTTTTTTGCTCTTCCCTCCCCCCACAAAACAAAAAAGCAGCAGGGACCAGTCCTCTCTCTTTGTTTCAACGAAGTGTTGATGCCAGTGTCCCCTTCTTGTGCTTATGGAACAACCTTATAGTGAGATCTTATTCCTAACTTTACTTCCTTCTGCAGATGGAGGGATCAAACCTGTGTCTCCCAAGACAGAACAAAAGTGCCAGGTTGTGGACTCCTGTGATATAAAGAGGCTACTCCTCTGTTGAAACTACTGCACAATCAAAATTAATTGGGCAAGACAGAGACACTGTGTCTGACTGGGCCAACATCTATGCTTTGGGAGATGGGAGCTGAGGGACTAAACTTGAGGAAGAGGGAAGGAAATTACTGGTCTCTTGCACTCTGCAGTAGTACATTCATTAATCACTGAAGTCTGCACTGTGCTGTGTTTCTCAAGTGGAAATGGCTGCTGCTGCCGTGCCTGGTGGGGACAGCAATCCTATGGATGCATGTCAGGCAGGCACCTGAGGTCAGAGGTTCTCAGGGAGACTGGGAAATAGCCATCTGCTGATTCTGGCATGGGAGAATGAAAATATAGGGACATATAGGCATGAAAACAATATGATTCTCAGGTCAAGTGGAAATTTCTGCTCACAGAGTAATATTCATTTGGGTAGACTCTTTTGCCCGTCTGTCTTACCCTTTGCTGGATATGGGAGTAGTACCCTGTCTCCATCATTTCCATGTATCTCAGTACAGGGAACAGGACTGCTGGAGATAAATGTAAAGAAAGGAGGCTGGAGCAATTTGAAAAAAAGCAGTTTCTGACAGATGAATGATGGTAAAAAGTGTCTGAGGATTGCTAAAAAATTCTGTATGACCCACAGTTCTGCTTGTACCTCTTTGCCCAACTGTTCTGTAGCTTTTAAGCCTCTGGGGTGGCTTGGCTATGTTGTATCCTAATCCTTATCTGAGGATGTTCATTTTGGCATGTTCAAGAAAGCACAGCATGGCTTTTATGACTGCAGGTGGGAACCTGCTCTGTGCCACTGTGGACACACAGAAAATAGAGGAAAATCATAGAATTGTAGAATGGTTTGGGTTGGAAGGGATCTTGAAGATAATCTAGTTTCAAACGCCCTGCCATGGGCAGGGGACACTTTCAGCTAGATCATGTTGCTCACAGTCCCATCCCACCTGGTCTTGAGCACTGTCACGGATAGTGCATCCACCACTGCACTGGGCAACCTGTGCAGTGCCTCACAACCCTCACTGTAATGAAGTTTTCCCCTAATTTCAAATCTAAACCTACTCTCAGTTTGAACCCATTCCCCCTTGTCCCGTCAGTTTATACTCTTGTAAATAGTCTTGCCCCATTTTTTCCTCTAAGTTCCTTTCAGGGACTGGAAAGCTGCAGTTAGGTTGCCCTGAAGACTTCTTTCCTCCAGGCTAAAAAATCCCAATTCTCTCAACCTTCTCTCATAAGGAAAGTGCTCTATCCAACTTGGTGGCTCTCCTCTGGACTCATCTGACAGGTCAATGTCCTTCCTGTGTTGTGGACAAGAAGTGCTTTTTTTGCTTCTGATGGCACTTTGCCACAGGTGCCCAGATGGAGAATGGGTGGGTTAATCTCTTGTTTGCAGTGTCATTTCTAGCCTGTGCTGTCTCTGCAACTCTTCTGGACAGAAGAGATAAAAGAACTCCAAGATTTGCCAGCATTACGGGGAAATGTGGGGACATCACTCATTTCTTAGTTTCTGAAGTGTCATTTTTTCCCCGCTGTTTTTTTCCAGGGAATCTATTCAACAGCACAAACGCTGCTCACCTCTGATCCTCTAGGGAAGGCTTGCTGAAGAGGTGAGCTCAGTGCTGCAACCTGCAGGTGTCGAAGATTTGTTAATCACCTCAGGCCAGTTACTTCAGGAGGGATAACTGAAGGGATTAGCAAGATGGAGAAGAGGACAAGGAGAAAGTGGGCAAGAAGAAAAAATGAGGTGTATCAGCAAGTTAAAAATGTAGTAAAAAACATTGGGGTTATCAGCATTTTTTCACCAGTCTGTTCATGCTGCAGGAGACTTCCTCTCACCGTAAGTTGCATGTTGTTCCAAGGCTGTGTGTGTATTCAAGGCATGTGCATGTACTAATGTAGTTACTGTCATTTTTACACAAATGTATGTTAAAAAACAATTTTTGCAGTCTTGTAAACTTCTCATTACTAGTTGTAGTAATCCCCAAACAAAGCTGAAACTGCTTTGTAGTTACTGTTTATTGACCAGCTAAGTAACAGTTATCTCCAGCACAGAGTTTACAGAATTTTTTTTTTTGGTGTGTGTAACTGCTAATAAAATTTAATAACATTTTATTTGTAGGGAGATTTTCATTGATGTTGAAAGACTGGTGCTAAGAATTAGCCGATTATATTATACAACTTTGCACTACAAATTCTAATTCTGCTTGAACAGAAGGATGCACTCTGAACCTAGTTTCTCCCATGGTATTCATTTTAGGATCAAAAGTAACTGATTTTTGTCTTTTCCTGATAAATGCTTCTATTGCTTTTTCTACTGCTTAAGCTCCTGTTTCAAGGAAAACACTTATTTAAATCAATCCCTGTTCAGAAAAACATTTGAGAACAGGCTTAGTTGCAGGTCCTCCATAGGTCTGATGGGTATTCTTCCTGCTCCATAAGAATGTTTTTCTTATGAGGATGTTTGGGTTAGGTCCATTAGTCATGAGTCACTCTTCATCCACCAACCTCTTTGATCTCAAATGGTGATAAAGTATTATCTCCAGATAAATGAGTGTTCTAAGGTGGGTGAGCCCCAAAGTCCTTCAGCAGATTGTTGCACAGACTGCCCGTTGAAAGGTTGACAGTGCTTTTTCTCCTTTTCACCTTTGCTCTGGGCTCCTTTGTCCTTGTGGACTGCAGCTGCTGTGGCAGGATGGAAGTGGTCACTACATGTTACCTGAAATACAATCCCCCAGATCCCTAATTAGGAAAAGTCCAAATGCTCAGTGCCTTAAAATATGAGTATATTGATGCCCGAGGTTTTAACTTCTATATTTTTCAAAATCCTGTACTGCTTAGTGTGTAACTCTAAGGTTTCTTGTAGCCTGTTAATTTCTGCTCTCTCATGCTGGGTAGCCATAACAAAGCCTCTCTGGACCTGCTCTCCAAGGACACCTAGACTGTCCTAGGCCCAAAAAGTGTAAACCAAAAGCCTCTGAAAGGGGGACAGCTGAGGGGAATTACATCATTAAACTGAAGCTTTAATTGGAGAATTAACCCTGGCTATGCACATGAACCAAACCTATAAAGGTGTAAAGAACTCGTGACCTGTTGTCCATCTTGGGGTCCATTTTGGTAGCAGCCTCTGGCTCCCGAGGTGTACCTTGAAAGCCTTTCAAATAAACACCCACCTTTATTCTTTGACTCCTGTCTGGTCTCTGTTTTTTTAGGTGATCAATATCACCTTAAGGCATCAATATACCCTTTTATCTGGGGTGGGTCTGTCCTGTTTTTGATAATGTGACCAGATGAGAAGTGCAGATGTGGAGTTTTAACCTTGCTCACTTTAAGAAGGCGTTTGTAGTTAGGCTATGGATTCAGGCACCAGTTGGTTGAGACCTGCTCTGCCACTGCAGGGTATTGCTAGGCTGAGAACTTTGCTTTCCTGGTAAACATGGAGACATTTAGTAAAATAACACAAATTTTAGTGCAAGCATGTTTCATATGGAGCATCTCAGAATGTTCATGAGGGTGAATGGAGGAGAAAAGAACCTGGTTCCACAGGCTGAGGCACATCCACAATGGCAGAGTGCTTGGCATAGCAGCTATGGGCTTCTTCTCAGCCCTTTGAGTGAAACTAAAATGTAACTAAAAAGAAGCAAAGAGTTCATTCTCTCATCCTTCTTCAACTGGATTATTCTAAAACATTTCTCTCCAGTCTGCTGTACAAAATGCCTGACCTTCTGTCAGGTTTTTTCATACCTACATACATAATCACAGTGAAAAGCAAAAATGTATGGACTACATTCAGTCATCCTTGCATTAGCTACTCATCAAATAAGTTTGACTTACTGTGATCTTTTTACTGAAGACCCTGCAAAGCTTTTTTCTGTTGCTTGGACTCTAATACTGTATGAGACTTAATGTTTAGGGTGACAGAAACTTATATTTCTGAAAAAACATATCAGAAGATATTTTTTCCTGTCCTTCAGAAATATAGGAATTACCCCTAAATGGTTACATCTGGCAATAGGTTACTCTAGGTTTTGGGGAATTTACAAGATCCATGGGAGCGCTTCATTCTTGGGTTTCAAATGTAGTTTTGGCATAACCTTTGTGTATACTGCCAAATGTCAAGGGTTATGGAAACCTTGTTTTGTCACAGGTATGGAGTGAGGTACATTTTTTTGGGAACAAGATAAAGATCCTAAGAACAGTTCATTTTCTGGAAAAATGTAAAAGGCTTGCTGACCTTTTGAAATTAAGTGTAACTGAACTCCAGTTTTTATTGATCTGCACAGAAAACCCTCCCAAATACCACAAATTACTTCGTGAAGTACTCCTGCCTTCTGGCATGAGGTGAAGTATTGAGCAGTAGAAAGTGTTTTGATTATGCATTTAAAAATGGGAAACGTGTGTTGATACATTTATATGGATTCTGTGGGTAACAATGAACTCTCAGAGAGTGCCAATGCCAGGCTGCAATCTTTGTTTTGATTGCAGGGTCAGTCCTTGCCTTCTTCCTCTCTGTTTATCTCTTGTGTGGACTGTAATTTGAAGGCACTGAAGGGCTGCCAGTAGGAAGCTGTCAAATTCAGAGTTGTTTCCCTGTGTGTGCAGTGCTGAGCAAGATGAAGTAGGTGGTGTATCTTCTACATCAGTGCATTATATGACTGAGCTCTCAGAGGTGTCTGACTCAAAAAAAAAGAGTAACACCTCTATTTGTGGTACAGTGAAAAGGTGTAGGAGGTTGAATTTGGACTGTTTTTCATCTTAAATGATAGTCAAGGCTTAGGGATTCATATTAAAGTCCAATATTTCTAGGCAGTTCACAATGACCTATAAAAGGAAACTTTTAGGTTTTTTAAAGGTACCCTGAGACAAAGAGCCACAGAACCCACAGTGGGCCCTTGTAAAGTTATTGGCCTCATGAGTTTGTTAAGCTGTGTTCCTGATCCAAGTAGTTGGCAGCACATTTTCCTGTATATTTTCATGAACATATCATGAGGACATGTTTACCTTGTGCCTGCCTTCTGACATGCCACCTTATTGCATGCTGCCAGAGGTTTTAAAACAAGTGACTGCCCTTCTCAGTTGTGCTTACATCTGTGCTATGTGACTTCTCCAAACAGGAGTGGATCACGGCTTAAGGGTCCACAGCACAGGAGGTAGGCAGTGTGTTTCATGCTTACACAAAATATTTTTGGGTAGCACTGAAGAGTTGCACACCCAGGCAGCCTCTGGGCATTCCTCTGTGTGGAGTCATTCCCTGCTGTGCTGTTTTTGCAGCACTCCTCAAAAACTTTGTGTAGTATGTAAGAACAGTGCATGTACTGCATGAACAGTTGTAACTTATGCCCAGTCAGTTCTTGAAGGAGTTTTCTTTGTGTCAGCGCAGTTTTATTGTGACTTTGAAGTTGCCTGTTATGGAATGCGATCGCTATCTTAAATGTTTATGGAAACCTTTAAATGGGTCTGAGCTTCAATAACAACACTGTAAGATGCCTTCAACAGAAAAAGCAGTACAGACCTTCTCTCCTTTTCCCTTATCTAATTTTTTTATAGCTGCATGATTTTATTTGGAAACTTTAGTAGCAGTAGTATTGGAAACACTTTCAGTTGAGATCACTCGGGGTTTTGGTGATAATTTCCAGCACTGGAACTTCAGAAGGCCACTGGGGTGCAGCTTGGCAGATAGATGGCCGGGTCCCTAGTCCTACACCACATAACCTCAGACAACTTCAGGCTTGCATAGAGATCCTAATCAATTTGTTTTGTAAATTAGAACCATATACCTGTGTTGCAGTCTTCTTAGAACAGACTATTTCAGTTGGAAGGTGCCTACAGCGACCATCTAGTGCAACTGCCTGAGCAATTCAGGGTTGGCCAAGTTAGAGCACCTTATTAACTGCATTTTCCACATGCTTCTTAAATACAGGCTTGGGATATCAGCCACCTCTCTAGGAAGTCTGTGCCAATGTTTCACCACCTTCTCAGTATAGAAATGCTTGCTAATGATCAGTCTAAATCTCCCTTGGCACAGCTTTGAACCATTCCCAACACATTTCCTATCACTGGATATCAAGCAGACGAGCTCAGCACCTCCATCTCCCTTTCCCCTCCTCAAGAAGCTGTGGAGAGCAGTGAGGTCACTCCTCCGACTCCTTTGCTCCAAACTAGACAAGCCCAAAGCCCTCAGCTGCTCCTCATGGGGCATTCCTTCTGGTCCTTTCACTGGCTTTGTTGCTGTCCTCTGGATTCCTTCAAGGACCTTCACATCCTTCTTAAATTGTGGGGCCCAGAATTGCCCAAGTGTTCCAGGTGAGGCTGCACCAACGCTGAGTTCAGTGTGACAATCACCTTTCCTGACTGGCTGATGATGCCCTTTTTGAAGCACCCCAGGATGCAGTTTGCCCTCCTGGCTGCCAGGGCACACCCAGCTGACTCAGACTGAGCTGCTGCCAGCCAGCAGCCCCAGGGACCCATGGCCAGCCAGGTGTAGCCCCAGTCAGTACAGCCCTCTGAGCTCTGCCTCGGCCAGTTCTCCACCTAGCGCACCCTGACCCTGCTCACCCCACAGCTGGACAGCTTCTTCAGAAAGATGCTGTGAGGGGCAGTATCAAAAACCTCCCCACAATCCAGAAAAGCTGCATCCACCAGTTTCCCTTCATCCCCCGAGCAGGTGACCTTATCATAGGAGGGTGTCAGATGAGTTAAATGAGACTTTCCTTTGTGAACCCATGTTAACTGTGCCTGATGTTTGCAGTGTTCTTCAAATGCCTTTAAGAGTACCCAGCAGAATTTGGTACTCCATAATGTTTGCAGGTACTGAGGTTAGACTAAAAAGTCTGTAGTTCACTGGATCCTCCCTCACATCCTTCTTTGTAGGGCATGTGGAATAACATTGGCCAGCTTCAGTCAGCAGGGACCTCCCTAGACTCCCAAGACCTTTGGGAGTACCTGATTGAGAGAGGTCCTGCCATAACTTCACCAGCTACTCAGGTACGCTGGGATGAATTCCATCAGGCCCCACGGACTTGGGAACATTCAGCTGATGCAGCTGGTCCCTTACAGTTTCAGTGTCCACACATTGAAACTCTCTATTCCCACACTCATGGTCCTCCTGCTCCGGGAGCCAGGCAGCCCAAGGCTTACCTCAGCTTTCCAAATGTGTGTATTTGTAATTGCAGTGGAATATTCTAACCATATTCTTGCTAAAAAGCAAAATATTCATACATACATATATCTATATCTATTTCTTTTTTAAAAAGTATCTTCAGAACCCCTCTATGTGGAATTTTTTACACATGAAAATCAGGATCATACAATGACTTGAGTGGTGTTATAGAGCACTCCCCCACCATCTGCTTGATAGAGTTGAATTACAGAATCTTATCTTGTAATTTGGAGAGTAAAAAATCATTAGATACAACTAGACCATTCTCCTACTTTTATCTTATGAAAAGTTTAAAAATTCATTATTTTCAGATAAATAGGATCACTCCTGCAAGTAATAAGATAGAAAGATGGGTTGGAGGCTCTACTTCATCTGCAGTAATTTCAGTGACTTCATCTGGAGTAATCTCAGAAAATGATGGATAGTAATGAAAATATCTGCTTTGAGTTGTCTTTAAAATTGAACCAGATAAACAGACTGTCATCAATTTCCAGTCATTACTCTTTTCTAAGAAAGACATTTTGGAATTGCGTCATGGCTACAGCCTTGGACTCTGTGCTGAGCATCATTTAATAAAAACTAGGTAAATTGAGCAAAAGTGGTATCATTAGCTAAAGTTACTGCAAGGAGAGGAGCTAAGGGCTACTGCAGATTTGAAATGTGGAATCTGTCTTCAATGACAGATTTGTTTTCCTGTTTGTTTGAATTAATAGTAAAATATGGAAGACTCTGAAAACCATTTTTAACAGTATTTCCTTTCTTGTACATGTCAAAATCTGTCCAAAATACTAGGATCCAAGCCTCATTTAAATCAACTGTATTTCCTTGATTGTTATGAGTCAAACTTGTTTTGTCCTTAGCTGTCATGTGATTCTTGAAGTCACCTTTGTTAGTAATTTTTTTGCTTTGGTATTTTCCAGTGCCTGGTAGCTGTAGTGCCTAATTTTCCATGGGGAAGATTTATGAGTAAGTTGAGGAGAGACAGGTCCTATGGAAAATAGTATATGCTCAGAACCAGTGTTAGAAAAGTTTGTTTCCTTTTGGAAGTCAAATTTAATTGTTGGTTTTTTTTTTCTTTTTTTTTTTTTTTTTTTTTAATTCCTGATGTGCCAGCACTTGTTCTATGATTGAGAAAATCAGTGGATGCTTAACTGACCAATGTGAGCAGGTTTCATGCTTAAAGATTAGCATGGATGAACCATAAATGCCATTTACTTGATTTTTATATATGTTTTTTTCTTGGATGGTCAAGCAATCCAGTGAATAGCAAAGAAATGCCCTTTGAGATTTGAGCAGCTCTGGCCTTTGAACACTTTTCCATACACATGTGGGTAACCTTTCTCCACAGATCCATTTGCTCAGAAGAGCTATCAGGATAACCTTTTCTTCCACAGATCTGTCTGCTCAAGAGAACTATCAGCATAACCTTTTCTTCCTTGCAAAGAGTGAGTTTGATGTCTGTTTAACTCAGGAAAACCTGCTTTTCCCTGCACCAATAGTGTTATCCAGGAAGGCTGAATAAAGTGTTAAACCTTCCAATGCAGCAGGCAGAGCTCAGAGTGAGGGGATGAGCCACAAGAACGGGATTCAGATGACGTGTATGGTAATTCTGATTCTCCTATGTGACCTTAAGCAAATTGTTTCTTCTCTTGCACTTTAATTTTCTCTGAGCCACAGGTAGATTATTTCTTGTTTAGAGGCACTTAGCACCACAGGTCCAGCTTTATTTGTGCTTTCATCCTTTATGCAAAACCTCTACATGGGCCTTGGGAAGCTCAAGTAACTCATTGGGTGAGCTAACCTGCAGCTCCTGAGCTGTTTCTGTCAAGCCAGGGCAGCTCCATCTGGTTAAACACTGTATACCTGCAGGGTTCAGGTTTAATCCAAACCCCTATAGGTCTCTTTTCACTAATTCCAGTGAGCTTTGGAGCAGGACTTTAATGCTTTGTGGGATGTTTTCAGCGTGGGAAGCATACACTCATTCCTGGTGTTTCAGTACAGCTTTAAGCTCCTGACTAATTCCTATTTACAGGTTTTGCATTCTAATGATTTATAAATTTGTAAAATGAAGGTAGAATTATTTAGGTTTCCTGGGGAATGCAGTTTTAGGCACACCTGATCTAATTAGAGGTTTAATTTCTCTCCTGAGTTAAGTCTAAATCCTTTTAACTCTCCAGAGAGACAGAGAATAAAAATGGTTGTGAAGTATTGAGCAGAGCCAATTACAGAAAGAAAAGGGTATTATTGGATGGCCATAAAACCTGCAAAACACTGCAGCAGATACAGAATAAGATGGCTCACAAGTTTTCTATCAATCTATTTCCACAGCATGCTTGTTATTGCAAGAGAAGCTATTTTGAGGCATGCAGCTTTGCAGATGTGGCTGTAGATTAATACCTTCTGCATGTGAATCGTTTTCTTTTCCCGTTGCTGCAGGGTTGTCCCAGTTTCATCTCCCTTTGAATGTTCCTGCTGCAACTTCTGACTGTGGTTACTGTGTTAGTCCTACAGAGTTCAGGAACCTCCCTTGCAGCTCAAGGCTCATTGTATGGAAAGATGGTAGGAACAAGACCAAGTGCAAGTTGGAATTTGTATGCTTGACATTTGATTTGGGATAAATTCAGGTCCTTGGATCTTAAATAATGACCCAAAGAGTTTTGTTTAGATAGTGTTGAGACCCTAGAGGTTTTGAATTTGTGCAGGGGCATCTTTGCTTGATTGAAGTTCCCTGAGTGTCTTCACTCTGCACATGTTAGGAATTACCATTTTCTTGGCAAGTGAAGCACCTCAGGTATTAAATGATGTCTGAACTCTCTGCAGGCACAGAAATGAAAGTTCTTTTCTGCCTCTGGCTTGTGGGCTGCTTGATTCTGCAAATGCTCATGGAGTTGGTCTGTGGTAGGAGATACCTTACAAAATGCAATTTTGTGTGACTGATTTCTTTCTAATTACACTTAGAGAAGGGGTAATTTTGCTGCTTAACATGGTATGTAAGCTTTAAAGTCCTGTCTGGAGCATCTGTGTTTGTGGTTTAGTGGTTAAGGTAGGTAGCTGGGAGGAGGCAGACTTCGATTCCAGTCTTTATTTTCTGGTTGCGTTGAATCCAAGCTATGGGCTTGGCTTGTCTGAAAAATCAGCTTGAGAGAAAGAACGCACTCAGCTGGAAGAATTAAAAAGGGAGTAAATAATGATTAAAATGCAATTGAAAAACAGTTTTACTAAGTTCTGTGCTCAGGAACAGAATGCTGTAAGAAACATTGTAGTCAGTCTCTGTTGTATATTTGAATTAGGTTCTCAGCCAACAGCACTTACTAGTTTTGTGAGTCTTTCTCTTACAGCATCAAAGTTGAACTAAAAATGTTATCAACAGAACAGTATTCAAACAGAGAGGCATAAAAATATGTAAAGGAGGATAATTAATTATATCTGTTCTAAATTACATCCTTCTCCAGATCAAGAAAGTGGACAATCATTAGCTTATCAGCTCATGATCCATGTTTGGATAAAAGTTTTCATGGCAAATATATACTTAAAATGGAGAGAGAAACACATAAATATCTGCAGCTGTTGTTGTGCTGTCTTCTTCAGAGTACTTGGCTTTTGTGGGCAGTGTGCATTGTCTCAGGTGATAATTACAGATCTCTTCAGTACATCTTTGTTAAAAAGGCAGATAGACGATGATTTTTTCCCCCCACAGGTTATTTTGCTCTTGATTTGTATTGATTTATTTCTTAAGAATACTTTTGCTCTCACTGTAAGTGCACAGATTATGAGAGGGGAGGATAGCAAATTAGGAGCCTCATAGAAGGACCTGTTTGCACACACAACTGGCTCTATAAATGGATTTTCTGCTGCGTGTTTACAAAAAGCTCATTAGTTACTTGTGACATTTTGGTGTGATGCTTCCTCAAGAGGATGAAAAATTAGACCTTGTCTCCTGAAATACTTGGGAAAGTGCTAAATGTGACAGTAATTGCCTTGTCAAATAGTTGAGAGGAACGAGACATCAGGTGAACAGCTTTTCATTGTTTTTTCCATATCATTGTACAATTGTGTACACTTAATGCCTTTCTGTCTTGAGTAATTTTATTTTGATGATTTGGACTTACAACTCATTTGTTTTTTTAGAGAATTTGGCCTTTCTAATTCTGACTCCTTCCAGCATATTTTGAACCATGTCTGAAGAACAATAGTAAAACCTGACTCCTTTATTTCACTTCAGATTTTGAATTACTTTCATTATTTTTCTTTCTGATTTTTATTATTATTATTTTTATTGAAAGAAAGTGCAATGGTGCCAGCAACCCAGGATTTGACTGGGGGCAGTAAGTTGGTGATTCCTTTTGTTTTCTCCCTCTGAAGTTATTTAGCTCTTCTGTTTGCACAGCAGAGCTTTAGATTAACAGCAATATTTTTGACTGGCCTGTCTTGAGTCTCCAAAACTCCATTGATCTTTCCCCTTGACCACCATCTAAGCCAGACATGGGAAGACCTGGGAGTAAAAATCATTGTGATCATCTGCCTTTTAAAACATCCTGTGATGCTGGTGCACAGCCAGTACAGACAAATATTGCCTCTCAGACTGCCTGCTGCCGACGCTGCCAGATATTTCAAAGCTCTCCATGTTGAATGGATTTGGGTGTGCTTTCATCCTCAAAGGTTTTCCCTGGCTGTATTTCTTCACTTGGTGTTTGGTTTTTTTGTAGCCCACTGCTCTCCCATATCCCCCTTTTTAATATCTTGGGTATATGTATTATTCCTGTTGTGGGAAAACTGCTCCCTCTCTAGCCAAGATTAATCATAATTAATGATTATGTGCTGAGTTTTCAAATCTGAATATGGAATAAGCATTGGAGCAAGTTTTCTCTTTTCCAGTAGTTACCCTCGTCTTCAATAGAAGAATAATTTATTCTATTATCCCTCTTGTTATAGATCACCATTAACTTAGACCCTTAAGTAGGGTGAACAAAATCTGTTCTGGTCAATGGATTAGGAGCCAGAATTTTGTTTGAATCTGTTAAGGCTGAATATATAGATATAGAGGGGACAAGCTTATTTTGGGGGGGACAAAGTTTTTGCAGGGCCTGTTGCAATAGGAGAAGGGGTAATGGTTTTAAACTAAAAGAGGGTTGATTTAGATTAGATATAAAGAAATTTTCTGTGATGACTAGGGTGGTGAAACGCTGAAACAGGTTGCCCAGAGAGGTGGTAGGTGCTTCATCTATGCTTGGAAACATTCGAAGTCAAGTTACGTGGGGTTCTGTATCTAGTTGAAGATACTCTTGCTCACTGCATGGGCGTTGGACTAAATGGCCCTTAATGGTCCTTCCAACTCAAACTATTCTATAATTGTAAGATAAACACAGAAAAGATGTCTCTCAAACACTGTTACAAACCAGTTTGGCTGACTTTTTCCATCCAGGACGGGGTTTCTGATGTGAGGTTCCCTGGTGATTCAGGATAAGGCCAGACGGAAGTTTTAAGCACGACGGGTGGGACCTCTCGTGTGCAACATTTGGAGACGATCACTAGATGGCAACGTTACACAGCCAAAAGGGCTGTCTCGTCTTCCTGTAGCAAGGTTTTTATTTCTTTCTTATAATCAGTAGATGAAACGGTCGTTTTCCTTCAGATTATATTGCCAGGGTAAAGAGTTTCATGAGCCTGTAGGATGAAGTAAGTTATCACTGCAGATTACACAACCATCTCAGAAAATAAATAACAATTTAGAGGGCTCTTGTTAATCGGTCTCAGGTTGTCTAAGGACAAATGCTGCTATACTTACTGGTCTTTAGGGTAATGTCTCAAATTTTAGATAAAGATCCTTAAAGCAAAAAAGCCCAAACTGAAGGATTGTTACTGCTTTGTTTCTTCACGAAAATATGCTTTTGAAGTTGCAATGATCTCTGACAGCCCTAAGGTTATGCTGAGGTATTGACCTTTTGCACTGCTGCAGTTTTGCCCATTCTGTCATTGATGGATGATTTTTACCGTGACTGCTCTAGAGCCAAGTGTGGTCTGGGTTCCATACAGATAAACAAATAAAGCATGAGCAGCATGCACCTCAGGCTGATACTCTACTCTGACCCGATAATGGGATACAATGCATGTGCCAGAATGAGTAAACGTTGTCTTACAGCACAGGTCCTGTGCTGAGAGCAGGCAAAGCAAAGGGTTTCCTGAAAGCTGTGAGATGAGGAGGTGAGAGGCCAGTCATGCCCTGGCACCTCTTTCTTCACAAGTTCTGGGTGCTTTTGGTCAGAGGTACTGGTGCACGTCATAGGTTATACAAAAAAGGCCAAAAGCCTGTCCTTGCAATTTCTTCAGCTCCTATCAAAGCAGTTTGCAGAGATGAAGATACAAAATATCGTTGGAGTTCATAGATACACTATTAGAAAGGTAGAGTTCAGAAATCACTAGTGAAGTCAGGAAATACTATTTCTTAATGAAAACAGATCAAAATGATATTCATCACTTGTGGGCTAAAGAAATACATTCCTTTAAATACAGTATGAACATTGAACATTAACCAGAACAAAAAACTTCACTTATGGTAGAAGAGAAACAATTTTCTGCTGATACAGTAGCAGATGAACATTATAAAATAGTAGTTTTCTTGAGGACAGAACCTCCAGATTTCACACAAGAATTTCTTTTGCATATTGGAGATTGCAGACTGGGGAAAGACTACAAATATATATATATATGTATGTATCAGTGTGTATGTAGCCATAATATCCTAGTATCAAAAGTAAGTGTAGGATGTTTCTGTTTAGCTATTCCCAGTGAAGACAGGGAAGAGTTAATAAGAATTAATGCTCTGGAGAAGTTAATGTTTGATCCTGAGTAATCTCTATATCTTATCTCTCTCTCTCACTATATATATATATCATCTATATCTGATAGTTTTGGTCACAATAAACTTCTTCAGGGAAAATAAACTTGGAGTAGGACAGGTGTTAGCACAGCCCCAGGTCTGTTGAGCCATAAAGTACAAGAAGAGACTTCAAAAACTTTTCTTGTCTGACCAGCAACATAATGGTTTAGAGAGTGTTTTGGGGTGACAAGGACAGGGGAAGAAGGGGAGGGAAAAGCTAAAGAACCATGGTAGCAAAAGAACAAGTGGATGTACATTAGGTATCCATTCTGGATGGAAAATATGCCTTTCCGTCAGAACAGGGATGGCTATGTGAATTTCTGAGAGACAGTGTGGGCAGGATAAACCTAACTGGTGCTTTTCTAGAATGAATTGTATGGCCTGGTTTGCTGGGGGAGGACTCATCTCCTCAGCTCTTTTCTTTCCTTGAACACTCATACAACTGAAATGTTTGATGCCCCAGTGAATAATCATGCAACAGTGGACTCTAAACCACCTGCTTTGGGAAGGGCTGTGTGCTTGAGACATCCACTGTTTTCAGGACTACTGTGGGAATATTTACTTGTAGCAGTAGTATGTGTCTTGATATGGGGATTTCAAAAGCTGAACTGCTCCTCTGCTGGTGTTGGAAAGGACTTAATTTTTTCTCTTATCTCTGCCAACCTGAAGATCTTTGGTCAGCAGTAGAAGCCTTTTTTTTTTTTTTTTTTTTTTGTTTTTANATCTTTTTTTTTTTTTTTTTTTTTTTGGTATTAAGATGAAAAGGGTAAAATTTTAAATCTCCATTCACTTTTGTTCTGTTTCCTTGCTTCTCCCATGGTCTGGGGCAGATAGAAACTGACCTGAAGTGTATGGGAGGGAATGTGGAACACCAAGATGTTTTATTTCCCTGAGGTCTTCAGGTGTGTGTTGCTGTGTGTTTTCTCACCTATACGCCTGCAATGACAATGTTTGGCATTGTCTTCTTCACAGTGTATATAGCACAAGATGATAATCACAGAATTGGTTACTGTGATGTTACCTTTCCAATGCTGTGATCCTGAACACCTCAGCGGGGAGAGATTTCAAAGGAGATCAGTCAGCTGATCTGTCCCTCCTTGTCCCATCAGGGTGAAGGGTGGAAGGAGAAGGGGACATGTGTTAATATATTCATATGTTTTTAATATAACTAACATAGGCACTGGAAATTCCAAGATGTTGAGACATGAATTGAGCTTCTATCTTCCTTCCTTTCATAGGGATACGTGCAAAACAGAGTTTTGCAAAGACATCCACAAGGAGGAGCCCGGTGCTTGCCAAGGACAGATCTATCCCTGTCCTGTTTTTCACTGCCACATCCACTGAGGGTAGCCTTGTCTTGAAGCATAATTAGTTCTGAGGCAGAATTTTATCAGCATAGTCTTTGGGGAGTGGTAGCATGTAAACACTTATTAAAATGTTATTTTGGGGTCATAATTCTGTCATGAGCCAAACTTGACAGATGTAGATAGAAGAAGGGGTTATCTCTCCACAGGGACCATTTGTGTTTCCTTCTGATGATTTACATCAAATGGTGCATTTCAGTCCATGGGATCATACAAGGATAGAGAACATTTTCCTCTTTAGAGCAAGAAAGCACATAGCCTTTTACACTGGGAAGGATGTGGACAGTATGGATTCTTGTAAGTAAAATTTTCCATCTGGTAGTTTCAGAAGCAATGGGCATTAATTGACAGGGACATCAGGTCGTTTTTTTTCTTTTTTATCCCTTCCTTCCTGGAAACTGCCACTCAGCTTCTTTTAAGTTAAGGTATTAGGAGGGGCAAAAGAAATGTGTTTTCAGCTCTGTGATCTTCCATAGGTTTGCTGTGTGACTGGATGGATTTCTCCATCTCTGTTTCTTTGTTTTCTTCGGGGGCAATCATAGAATGGTTTGGGTTGGAAGGGACCTTAAAGATCATCTAGTTCCAACTCTCCTGCAATGGGCAGCAACAGCTTCTGCTAAACCAGATTGCTTAAAGCCCCATCCAAACTGGCCATGAACACTTCTAGGGGTGGGATGTCCACTCCCCTGGGCAATCTGTTGCAGTGCCTCACCACTCTCACAGTAAATAGTTCTTTCACCTCTTTCACTTTAAAGCCATTCCACCTTGTCCTATCACTACATGCCCTTTTAGAATGGCCATCACCAGTTTTCTTGTAGGGTCCCTTTAGGAACTGGAAGATACTATAAGGTCTTCCCAGAGCCTACTCTTCTCCAAGGTGAACAGCCTCAACTCTCTCAGCTTGTCTTCAGGAATGGTGTTCCAGCACTCTGATCATCTTCATGGCCTTTGGACTCACTCCAGCAGGTCCAGTCCTTCTTATGTTGGGGGCCCCAGAACTGGATGCAGCTCTCCAGGTGGGGTGTCACCAGAGTGGAGTAGAAGGGCAGAATCAGCCCCCCTGGACCTGCTGGCCACACTGCTTTGGATGCAGCCCAGGATTCCATTGGCTTTCTGGGCTGCTAGTGCCCACTGCTGGCTCATGTCAAGTTTCTTGTCTAACAGTACCCCTGAGTCCTTCTCCTCAGAGCTGCACTCAGTCCATTCTCCACCCAGCCTGTATTTGTGCTTGGGATTGCCTTGATCCAAGTGCAGGACCTTGAACTTGCTCTTGGTGAACTTCATGAAGTTTTCACAGGTCTGCTTCTTAAGCCTGTCAAGGTTTCCCTGGAAGGAGCACAGTCCTCATTGCTTTCTGTTGTGAAGATGACTCCTTTCTGTGGTAAAGCCTCAGATACTGTCACACGTGAGAGGGTGTGGTTACATAGGGGCTCTCTGAGAGAATGTGCCAGGATGCCTTACCTTTTAAAATTTTTCTAGTTGGGGTGTGACTCTGTTTAGATTATAGCCACAAGTTTACTAGTGAAGGCAGATCAGTGATGGCTTTGGGGCTCTCTGCCACTGACTGATGAATGCAGCCCCTTTCCTGGTGAGGGGAATACTGGGTCACAGGGTCCTGTTGTCTTGTGCAGTGTGTGCTTCCTTGGGCAGTAATGCACAGGAAGGTGGCAGGATTACAGACATCTAACTTTGTGCCTTCTCCTCTCCACTTTATCTGTTCTTGTGACATGGTTGGCAAAACTTCCCCAGACTTCAACGGGACTAAGAACAAGCATTTCGAGCATGTTAAAATTTTTTTAAATTTTTTTTTTAGAATGAATTGTGTTTGAAACGTGAGTAGGAATTCAAGTGCAACCTTCTAAAATCACCCACCATTACCTTTGCTAGCTGAATGCACAAATACACTTCAAAAGCACGATACTAACATGTTCTTAAATTCTTACTTTTATCTTGCTGTTGCACATTGCTGAATCAAATGCCCCAAGGTAGTTGACTTCACTTAGAAGCCTAATTCTCATCTCACCTCACAGAATTTTTATTCTGGGGCAGCCCCACATTTGGATCTTGCCTATGTAATTTTTTCAGCAGTGTGCCTACCCTGCTAACAGTGGTGCTTCTCCTAGTTTAGAGGGGCGGCTGAACTGGCTGCAGGAAATCATAACATTCAGAGGAGCTGCTGATACCTGTTGTCATTTCTGGACACAATCTGCCTCTGAGGGAAGGACATGCAACTCTTCTCTGTTAGTGTGTACAAACAGCATCTAACACTTTTGTTGGTACTTACTGAAAACTGTTCTGTTTCTCGGTGCTCATTAGCAGTGAAATTGATAACATCATCTCATTGTCCCAGCATGATCTGAGGCTTCAGTGATTGATTAAATGCTGAGGCAAATTTGAGACATTAAATTAGTTGCAGAAGTGATTTCTTGCAAGTGAACTGTGGAAAGTAGTACTGATTGCTATTGCACAGTGAGCCACAGGGGTCTTTGTCCTTTACCTCTATGGAGGCTTAAATGTTTTGTGACATTTTGTTTCCTCCATGGCTCGGTAATGAAGAGGGATTAGGTTGTGGTCATGGAAAGGAGCAGTGTGAGGGTGAGTGTCAAGAGATTTGTGTTGTGGCTTGGCTGTTTCAGCTGGACTCCCTGCTCATGTGGAGGTAAGCATTCTTGCCTCTGCTCTCCATCTACAGAATTAAGCTAATGTGACTCTGCAGCTGCCTGGGGACATCAAGAGTCTCGATGTTAAAAGCTGATAATGACCACCAGCAAGTGAGCCTCTGGAGGGGGATTATACTAAACAGATTTTTCAGCTTAGTAGAAAAAAACACAACCCTTTCTGTTCTTCAGGAGAGGTAGGACTTGGGAGCTGGTGGCTCGGGGTTCTAGAGACTTTTGAGTGTCTAAGAGATGCAGAGCTGGGTTGGAAGGCTCTCCAGCTTTGCATACCCAGAAGTGAAGAGTGCTTGAAAACCCAGGAATAGAGTGCAGGCACATGTGTAAGGCTTTGAGATGAAGGAAGGTGACTGAGTTTTGCATCAAAAATTTACAGAAATGGCTTGCTTGGGATTTCTGAGTGAGAGAGTAGCCTACATTGTGTTTCTCGAATTTAGGGAAAGGACATTCCTCTTTCCTCTTAGCATAACCTTGCTAAAGGTTACAAAACTTAATTCTGTCTCAAGCTGATTGACCTGCTGAAACAGGTCTCCAAACCTCAACCACTTGCAACCTTTCCTGTCACAAAAGCCATGCTGCTATTTGTTAAGTGCATCTTGGATCCTTGTTCTGACAGTGCTGTATAAAACCAGAGACTGTTCCTGTGCAGAAGCTGAGGAAATGGTTGACATCAATAATTGAAGCATTTAAAATTAACCACTACGATTAAACGTGGTATTGGGGATTCAGAGATCCCTATCTAGTACCTAAATGAAACAGAAATTACCCAGAGACTACTCTAGCTCTCTTAAACATAAATAAAGGACTTCTGTTGTGGAGTTTTTCACTGGTGTCAGTTTTTGCTGGGGCACTGTTACCTGGTGAGGGAAAGGATCCCCCCATCCTCCTCTGTGGTGTGCAACCAGCTGAGCAGTGATGCTAAGCACAGCATTTGTGCCATGCTGTAATACCTGGAAGCCTATTGTGGCAATGAATTTAACTTCCCTCTTCACTGTCCCTTCCCCCAGTCTCTGACTTTGACCAGTGCTGGCATTACTTTCAAGGCTTGATGCTGCTTTGCTGTAGCATCTGCAGCACCTGTCAGCCACATGCAGAGAGTGCAGGGGACCAGCTCCTCCTGATCTGAGGTTTTTTAGCACAATTTGAAGCGCTTGTGCTCTTTGCAAGTACAATTCACTTTGTTTCCCTCTGGAAAAACTCAACAGGGTAAGATAGCATCTTGTAGCGTTCTTGTCATGTTTCCTTAGCGACGTCCCTGCCATCTTGTCCACATGAATAACAAAGCCAGATCTGCAGTTTTGTCTTGAGAGGTAATAAAAATGAACTCCAGCTGCCTTTGTTCTGGTGTATATAAATTGTTAGCCCTACCTTATGCTCCAAACTCAGAATTTGTTTTCTGTTTTCTGGCTATTGGTGGTGCTGATGTACGGGGGAAATGCTGTAGTCTGCATTTTGCAAGCAATGTTGACAGTGTGAAGCAGAAACTAATACAAATATGGCTATTAAAGTATATAATAAATTAGGCAATGCTGACATGGATGTGATAAGATAGATACAAATAGGTAACATCGAGTTGTTGTGCTTACTAGGGCATTTTCTCCAGAGGCATAATCAAGTAGTGATTCTTACTTTTTGCACTTGTCTTCCCTCCCTCCTGCATATTTTTCTGTCTTTTCTCCAACTTACTTTTTTTGCATGCATCTTCCTGACATGTCAGTCTTGAAGTCTAAAGACCAGCTTTTTGAGGGGGGATAATTTCTTTAGAGAGAAGGACTAACAGTAGAAATTGGACAAAATTTACTGTTTTCTGAGGCAAATGGAACAGACCCAAAATAACCTTACTGACTCACTCATGCCGAGGACATACTGCTCAAACTCCCATCTCCAGTTCTTCAGAGTAGAGGCTACTTCTGCAGACAATTCTCCCTTGGGGGGCATTTGATGTGAAGCATATTAGGATGGGATGTGAGATTTTGGCAACTGAAGTACACTTGGGAGAGGTTTGTTTGAAATCTCTGAGTTTGTTTTGAAGAAATTTTTGAAGATGTTGTTTTTTTCCGTTTGGGAAAGGGGATGGGACGGAGGGCTCAGGTCGGGCTGTCCTACAGCCAGCTCACCCCTGCCAACCTGCAGCTGCCGTGTGCTCAGAAGGAGGTGCGGTAGCCCTTGGTGCTATGAGATAAAAGTGGTGCTGTACTTCAGTTTGATTACTCTTTCCCAAGTTCATAAGGCTCCTATCATTAATTGCTTGGTGTGAACGTTAGGGTTTTAGTGTAGTGAAGGTCACCCATCTGTGACTTTGCCTTTGGTACCTAATTGTAAGTGACACCCCCTTTCCCCAGCTCACTTTTAAATTAAAAAAGAAAGGTTACAATTTGGAGCCTGAGAATTTTTTTTAAATGAAGAGAAGACATGTCTTTCCTCTAAGGAAACACCTGGAAAATTAAAATTTTATGGTGTGCCAAATTAGTTCCTTTGAAACTGCAAGGTGAGAAAGGTTGTTTAGTCAGACACTCACAGAGGATTTCTTCAGCTCAGTGAAATACCTGCATGGCCAGTAACAACCTATTCCATCTTCAAGTAGCTCTGAAGACAAGATCAACATTTTGCTTGTATTGATCACTTTTCCCCACTCACAAGACTTATTCAGGACTGATTTTAGAACCCTGAATACCAGCAGTAAAATAAAGCCTTGGAATGTTTGAATGAACTACTAGTGAAAGAAAGATTCAGTACTTCATGTGAAGGCTCTGAGGCCAAATTTAGCCTTGATGTTACTATTCTGGAGTTTTGTTCCCAGTTTGGATGATCTTGTGTATATCTGCGTTATCTCTATATGTTTTTTTTGCATGCAGCCTTTTCTAAATAGGAGATACCCATTCACTAAATGTTTACACCAGCTCATCTGTAAGGAAGGTTTGGGACCAGGAAATAATTTAAAACCCTGGATCTTTCATGTTGGTAAAATCCATCCTGGAGGTCAGCAGCCCATATGTTTGTTATGCATGGCTCTTACCCAGGAACCATAAGCAGGAAATAAATAAAGAAGAGGTAACTTTTTCAGTTGTCTTGTGCCAAGTTCCTTGAACATCCTCCTGACTAATTACAGTTGATATGCAAAAAAAATACAAGCTACTTTTCGGATTTTTTGTAGTCTAAGGAGGGAGATGGGAGAGAAGCTAGGTCAAGATACCAAAACCTGTTCTACTGAGACACCATCACCTTGGTCAATCTTTGTCTGATTAATGATTTAAATATTTAAGCAAAATAGAACATTCTTGACAAGAACTATAGTTTGTATTAAATAGATCAGTAGGCAAGGCAGCTGCCTAGGTCCAAAGTTCAATTAATGACTTTGTATGAGGATTTGCCACACTCTGGTCTTCAAATGCTGTTATAATTTCATGTAGTTTAGAAGACAAGGTGCTGTGCTGATTAAGTTTGTTCTGCTTCATTTCTTTACCTGTTGAGAAAAACCTTGCATGCTGAGTAAAACAATAGATTATTCAATAAGCGTGCCATCTTTCACTGCCCTTATACTTCAGCAAGGAATTGGAGCTACTAAATACTTGGCAATGATGGGGCCCATCAGCTTCTATGTTCCCTGATTTGGGAGATTTATAATCAGTCATTTGAAGTCCCACAGTGATGAAACTTAATATCCAGGTTGTCAGGCTAAATGCATAACCTTTTTTTAACATAAAATGTTTCCGATCTGTTAACCTGGTTCTGGAGTTATAAACTGACAGAGGACTGCTAATTTTTTTAAACCTTAATTTATTTAAATGCTGAGCCTAAGCCTGGCATCAACTTGATGCTTAAAGTGAACACGTACAAATGGTTATTTTGGCTTCTGAAGGTACCATGCCATATGGTTTGGCCAGTTAAAGCTCCTAGCCTCATAATAAAGCTGTTGAATGAAGTGACCTGGCTTTCCACATCTGTTGAGTAACACAGGCTTGAGCAAGAGCTGCGTGGGTGTCTTGAGCAGCACAAGCCTGGTGTGGTGATGGGGGGCAAGGGTGGGGGCACAGACCTGTGGGGTGGCTGCAAGCAGAGCCCAAACCCTGCTGGGGTACCTAGGGCTACCTCGCTGTGCAGCAGAAATTCCAACCTCACATTCCCATCTCTGGCAGTGGGCACTGCAAGGGAGAAAGCAGCCTCCCTGGGGAGATGTTTGAACAGCTGTCTGGTTTAGATAGGAACTTAACCAGTGCATTCTAAATGTCAGCTAAGGCACGTGGTATAGTGTTGCTGGGGAAGGGTGCTTTTTAGAACCTCTCCCTCCATATTCAGCCTGGTAGTACATTTGTGGTGCTTGGTTTTTGGAATTAGTCCTGGCTCTCTCAGAAATGCTGGAGAAAGACCATGGGATTGGTCACTGTTTAGGGTAGTAACTGTGTTTTCTCAGTGTCCTGGGGGTATGGCATCACTCTAATGAGGGATGTTTCTTAGAGAGCAAACAGCACCTAAATTCACAGGGACATGTCTGAATGGCTTGTTGTCACTTTTGGTCCCAGACACTCAAAAGGATCCTCAGCCCTGAATTTTGAATCTGGCCTTCCCATGGTATGCAGTGTGCCTATAGGTGTTAATCTGCAGAGAAATATATGCATAAATAATTCCTTTTTTTTTCATTAAAGGCAATCTAGTAATCTAAAATTGCCATGGGGAGAAAAAGTTCTGTGGTCATATTTTAGAATTTCACAGGATTCTTCTTATTTTCATTGGAGGGGGAAGAGAAAGCTGTGGAGCATTTGCAATGGGACATAAATGTCAGCTTTCCTCTAATGAAGGGTCCTGCATGTTGATTGCTTTCCACTTTTGAAATCATGACAGAACTAAGCCCAAAGAAAAAGAATAGTGTGTTTTTGTCCCTGTCCTATACTGTCTCAGAGACACGCACAGAGAAATTGGTAGAAAGTATCTCTTGATCATGAAAGATGGATGGGCTCATGGCAAGATCTTAGCTACCAGATTTCAAGTTTAGCATGAATTTCTGCCTCTGGATTTGAGCTGTTTACAACAGGTTTTGGCTTGAACTGTAAAACTGTGGTTGTAGGGAAATACGGCATTTTTGCTCCTGAAAAGAAATGTGTGAGGAGGTGTGTGAAATAGATGTACTCTTTTCATTGTCTAAGCAAGTCAATGGAAAAGTCCAGTTGCTGGGTAGCCAAACATCAGGACTTTTAGTAGTCTGAATGCCAACATGTTTTTGGGAGAAGCTGTGTTCTGTGGTATTTTATCTTCAGCAGAAGATTAGAAGCAAGCTCCAAGCCTTGCTACCCTATGCTGTGTATTTTAGTGCAAACTGGAAAAGCTAATCTGCTTGAATCTCAGTACCTCCCTCTCAGCTCTGCTAACTGAGTAGTTTGTATGCATCCTCTAAATGTGAAAATATACACTTGGTGGAGGGAAATTTTTTTTGTGTTTCTAGAGATCTTAATTTAAAAAAAATGTGCTTATCTTGCTTTATTGCCATAGAAAATACCTACAGCACCTGCAATCTGTGCAAAGTGCTTTATTATCTCACCAATAATCTGAACGTTTTCACTTTTAAGGCTAAATCTTGTTCCTAACTCCAAATTGATCACTCCCTAGTATTTGGCAGCATTCTACCCTCTGTTTTCTGAATGTTATTTTAGGAACATCAGAAATGTGGTCAGTCATCTTGCTAGTTAAAAGTAAAGCTGCATAACAAAAAGTCACAACAGAAATAAGTCTTCTCTGCAGTCTACAAGGAGACTGGTACTCTGATCAGGCTGAAAATTGTGTGAGATGTGGCCTTAATACTTCCACACTACATTAATGTGAAATCTGGACTCTTGATTCCACTCTTGTGGTGCTTCAACTCCATTTGTAAGGAGTAAAGGAGTCCTCCTCAAGGTGAATCTAGTGATTCATGCCATGAAATCCAGTTTCTGCTACTGATCAGTATTTTATGATCCAGAGAAAGTTTTGAGCTACTTTGAGTGATGACTGTTGTGAGGGGCAGGACAGTGGTTTTCACTTCCCATGTGGTTTGTGGTTAATTCATCCTCTGGGTTTTGATTGACTTCAGTAAGTAGGGATGTTGGGCTTTCAAATCTTCCCATGAATAGGTGGCTTTATTAATGCAGTGTTTCTGGAAGTTAATATTCTATAGGAACATTAGTAAACATGGTAAAGACAGGATGGGAAAGTGACTGTCTCTATGGAGGCACATTTCATCCAGAAATCTGTAGCATCTGTGAAGTCCAAACTCTATAAGAAGTAGCTAAGTCAGCTCCTTTGTAGTGTACTCCCTTCCTTATATTTGCTGTCTCTCAGTTTGAACAAATCATGTCACAGTTGTGTGCTTTAGTCCCTACTGTAAGCACTCTGTAAGTTTTACTGAGTGACCGAGCCTCCTGTGAATGACCAGGCAGCACATTCTGTCTCCGTGGGGTGTATTTTTAGTGTGCTGTTCAGGGAAAGAAGGTGCAATTAGAACTAACCCATTAACTGTAATAGCTCTTTATGTACTGCACTGACTGCAGACCCCTGTGAGGGTCAAGGCATTGCCAATTAGCCTACATCTGTCCAGAAACAAGATTCTCTTTGATCTCTCTAAGTCTAATCTAATTTGTAAGTATTAGATTAGTAAAAAAAAGAAATTGTGAGTAGAATTGGACAGTGCAGTCTAAAAGAGATAAATGGAAACTCTGCAAAATGGCCCTGAATTTCATATTGTAATTGTTGGAGGATATGTTTTTGTTTATACTGCATTTTCTGCTGTAAAGTGACTTAAGCCTTGTCAGCCAAGCCTGTATAACTCAAGACCTGTTGGGTACGAACAATTCTTTTGGGTAATAAAAGAAACGTGTTCTGAAACAGTGTATGTGCTTTGACTTGGGGACAGGCATTTTATAGGGTAATATCAGAGTCTTTTATTCATTCCATTCTGGTAAGAATGTTCATGGAGTAAAATGAAGGCTGCTTTAGACTGAGCTGGAAAAATTGCCATGGATTCTTGTGAAGATGGTAGGGAAATGAATCATGCCTTAGTCTCGGTCACTTGGCAGTCAGGCATTTTTTTTTCTCTTCTAGAGGAAGTTTTGCATTATCAAAATCATAGGACATCTAAGGAATATTATTTAAAGATTACCCACAGAGATAGTTTTCCTTTCCTTCTGTTTTTCTCTGAGCACACAGCCATCTGAAGTTGATTGCAGCATGTCTGTTAGGGGTGTTACACTTCTTGGATACATGGAGAGTGAACTGCTCAATAAGGCTCAAAAAGTGGTAAAACAAAGAAAATACATCAAATTTGTCATCAGTAGGGATTTACATAACAGTAGATTCATTTTCTCTGCAGCTCTCTTGCAATAGACTGTAGACAAAGAACTATCAAGAACCACATAAAGAAATGGGTCAAAAATAATTTTTAAAAACCTTTACAGAGTAAGCAGATGCATGCATGGCTGTGTAAAGTCACAGCATTTCTGAACTGGTTTCTGTTGATGAAAACCATACCTCTCCAATCAGGGAGGATTTTGAAGCATATCATAAAGAACTGGGTGACACAGCTTGCCTTCAAGACATCAAAAGCACAAGGCATTCCTTATCCCTTATTTGCCTCCCGTGAAGCTTATACAACATTTCCCTGCAGGATTCCATACAGCATGGTTGATCCAGAGGAGTCGTCTGATGTGTTTATTCCCACAATCTATCCTAAATGCAGATTGCCCACTTGAAACTAGTTCTTGCTTTCAAGGTACAAAAAGAAGTACTTTTATTCAACACTTTCCAGTGCATCAGGAAAAAGAATTTGAACTTTGTTTCATTGTATAATTGAACACAATTGAACTTGGTGCTTTTCAGTGGTGCTGCTAAAAAGTACAAATGAGAGACAATCCTATTCTCACTAACTGAAGCTGAATTTTATTCCATTTGAGGAAGTTGCACTACTACAGCTGTGGTCGAACAAGCAGCAGGTTCAGACAGCCTGGAACCACACAAACCAGAAATGATATGCAAATTATGCCGTGCATGAAACAATCTTACAGTATCTTTTTTATATATTCCTGGCAGGTCTGTTTTTCATGGTATGGTAATTTCCAAATGGAGCCTTCTCCAAAGCTCTGGTCCTACAAAAGAAAAAGCTAGGAATGTCTTAAGAGAAAGGGAGAGCAACCCTGCTGAGCTGAAACTTGCTGGTGTCCCATTGCATCAGATCCTGTTGGTGTGTGGTCTTTTTCCTATCAACAAGCATCTGTGGGGTTTTTTTTGGGTTGTTTTGTTGTTGTTGTTCTGTACAACCAAATAGACTGTAGGGAGTGGTTTCTCTCTGACCTTTATTGAGAACTATGCATATGAATTCCTGGATTTTTCTACTTAATGCTATTATCATCCCTTCACTGACTGGAATTGTGAGCATAGTGAGATTATATGAAGCAATAGGGTAGTAGGACAAATCTAGTCCTGGATTAGCTTCACCCTCTTTATTCTTTTTCTCTTTACACATTTTATCCACTTTGGCTGGTATTATAGTCATGTCTCCCACTCCAAAGCCTTCATTTTGGTTAACAGCCTTTTCACTGTTACCATAGAGTCCCATTACCTTTGTTTTTGTTTACAGTGTGAATAGATGTCCATCATTACATTGTCCATCATGACATGCATCAGTTACACAATAAATTGTCTAGGGAACTAGTCAGCTTCTAAGAAGAAATGTGCTGTGGCTGTTAATGCCTCCAAGGAAAAAGAATTTTATCTGGGGAGGAAATTTAGTGAAGGACACAGCAGCCAGCACAGTGGATTTGTAAAATACAAAGCCTGTGAGGGACAAGGAAAACAAGAGTAATGGGAGTCTCTGGTTTCCTTCTTGTTGACCAGGTGAAGGTAGTAAGATGTGATGAGGAAACCAAGTGCTGATGAACTCATTGGTATCTGATTCATGAGGCCTGCAAGGAGGGTGGGTGGCTTTGTGCCGAGTGATGTGCAGACCCTGAATCCTACAAACTCTGTTATGAGAACTAAAATATTCTTTGGTTCAGCATCCTTGTCAGAGCAAGAGAAGCCAAAAAATTCATCGTACCTGTCCCCAGTGGGGAGAAGGGTAATTATGCGAAAATGAGAAAATATTATCAATAAGCTGACCTGAACACTATTTAAGGACTTGTTAGAAGAGTTTGCAGGAAGTTTTGCCCAAAACACAGATTACCAGAAGTAAGAAGAATCTGCCCAGAAGCTGAAATTATGTTTGAAGAAAGAAAAACAATATAAAATTGAAAAGTCATGCTTTTGTAGGTTATATATAAAGCCCAGAAACTTACTCAAATTTTTGAGTTTGCCCTGTCAACTACTGAAAGGGATCCAAACTTCTATAGTAACTATCACATATTTCTTTGAATGCATCAGGAGCCTGACACCTGCTTGGATGTGTGTAGGAGTAATAGCCAATTGAGATGTAACAGGGATACTCCAACGTGTTAAGGCAAATGAAAGGAAATTTCATTAATTCTGTGAATTGCTGTTCCCTCTGGAATAACCTGGGAAAATTTCCCATGCCACTTCCTATGGGGTACCATTGAAAAAGTCTTTCAGAAACTGAAGTGACTCTAGAAGGCTATAGAAGAAATAGTCAAAATGAACATTAACAAATCACCATAACTAGACTGTGCTCATCAAGAAGTTTCAGAGCATGACTGCTAGTTTAGAGCTGCCTTTATACCAGGAGGTAATAAATATGATGCCCAGCTTCAAGAGCTTTTCAGGGTGGTTTGTGGAATTTTGGGCCTGCAAATCTGACATAAGTACTTGGTACAGCACAGAAACTATAATAAAAAGAATGATTGGAGGATATCTGCATAAGTGTCTTGTGCTTGGTAAGAGTTAAGTTGCACGTCTGCCTTGTAAATATATTGCTGTTCTCTGTAGGAGTCAACAAGGTTGTAGATGAAGATGATGTGTGGCATAGTCACTTTGTCACAGACCTTAGTAAAAACCAGCTTCCTTGTTGGAGGATTTTAGGAAAGCTATGCACTTATGACACCACAAGGCAGTTCTGGTATGGATAGATAATTTGGCTGAAAGCTGGAAAACAAGGCCAATGGTCCTTGGAGTTGAAGATCACATAGGAATGTGTGGTGGGACCTGTGTGCTGTTGGCTCTGCTTGCCTATGGTTTGGAGAGGAGCTGCTGGGGATACTGTGTTATCACAGTAGGGGTGGCAAATGTGAAGTCTATCTGGAGGACTGCAGAAGGACCTCATAAGACTGACTGGCTAAGAAAATGTCAGATGAAACTCAGTTTAAATAATGATAAGTTGATCCATGTGGGGAACAAACAATTCAGTTTGCTTAACAGATGAGTAGTGAGCTGGGCTCACACTGAGAATTGGGGTGTCTGGAGTGAGAACCTGGGGCTTTAGTGGATGATTCTGTGAAAATGTCAATTTACTCACTAGTGGTTAAAAATGCAAATCATATGTTGGGGTTTATAAGGAAATGTATACAGAACAAAACATGACATTGTTTATAAATGTATGGTTTGCCTGCCTCTGAATAATGTGTGAAGGTTTGATCTCTGTATTTAAAAATAATGTAATAGAGCTGGAAAGGTTTGGAGAAGGATGGCAAGGGTGATCAAAGGCACAAAAAGTCTTTTGTAGGAGGCTGTGACTGAGCTGGGACTCAATCAGAAAAGAGCTGAGTAGCCTCTGATAAAGAGGCACGTAAAGGCTTGAATATTCTCTATGTGTTCCAAATCAAGAACTGCTGAGCATCAAATGAAGATAACAGGAGAAAGGCTTGAAGAAAAAAAGTTGCAACTTCACGCAGAGGGTGACATTGGACATGGAAATTTTTGTTAACGGGTGTTGTGAACACATTTATGTTAGTTTTATGGAAATTTTATAAGATAAGAGAAAGCTGGCTTTGGGGGCTACTAACTACACAGAAAATACAGCAGCTCATGTCCCTGAGTTAAATCAACAGGAGATTGGAACAAAGTTAAGAATGCTATGCCTATTTGGTCCTTGATCTATGCTAACTATGGCTCCTGCTGAATACAAGTTATGCCAGGCAGTGCTAAACTCCTGGTCAGATGTAGTACAGCCACTCTTCTGTGATGGAGCAGATCAGGGTCTCTGCTTCAAGCAGCACCATAACCTGGTCACAAGACCAGGGAGCTGCAGCAGCTCTGGTGACCACTGTGCAAAGTGCAAAAGAGGAGCAGGTTCTGGAGTGCCCAGGCACTTGGCTGGCCTTTCACCCCAGCATAGGATGGATTCCAGTTGTTAGTAGTGAGTTTTCCAGTATTTTGCAAGTGCTTCTCACAAATGTTCAGGATGATATGTAGCAGAACTACTGAAAAACAGCTTATATAGATTTCACTGGGGGGTTTTTGAGATTGGTGGTCTCTACTGAGTATATTGCAACCTGGGTTTTGCCCTGCAACTGGCTCTCCAGTCTCCAAATAGAGTAAGAGTGTTCAGTGTGCTGCATAATGCTTTTGCAAGGTTTCTTTTTCTTTCTGTGTTGCTGAGACTTGATCCGTTTTTTGTTATTTTCACACACAGCCTTCCAGAGCCTCTTTGAACCTCACCAGAGTCAGGGAGAATCTTTTACTTGACCTCCCCAGCTTTGGAGTAAGTCCAGCAGTGTGCTGTGTGCTGTGCTGAGCTCTGCTTTCTGTTAACTCCAGGGATGCAGTCTGGGAGCACCAATTTACCCCAGCTTGCACCTGAAAGGTTTGATAGCTGAATGTGTTGGAGACACAGGAAGCTGTGCAGTGGGAAAGTGTGAATTTGTATTTTCCTGTAAATCATTGGAACTGGTGTGTATTTCCACTTCTGATTTCTGGGCATGGATCCAGGAAAAGAGCAGACTGAAGTGTATATTCAGCTATTCTTTTCTCTTTCTGCAAAGAAAAACAAACACAGAGCTTGTGCTTATTGGGGATAAAACAGCAGCATGTTCCTTTTAACCACTTTCTATTAAAGTGAGATGCAAAAATTTATGTGGAATGCTCAACCTGGATTTGAGTCTGTGCTGAGTTGTCACTGACTGTGAGTGTCAGAGATTTGGAAAAAATGTCATCCTGAAAGAGGCCATCAAGGTGAGGTCCCATATTTTAGCATCACTCTGATCCACGTAGGTACCATGTGATAACTGCACATCGTGACTTGATGAGGCCAGGCAGCTGCTGTGAGCTATCATGTCCACGTGGCTGAAGCCTGTAGCCAGTCTGTCTATTCTATTTTGTATTATTTTGGACCCATACATGTCCAGCAGGTGCTGCAGCATGGCTGGGGGGCTGTTCAGGTGCTCAGCAGGGGTACCTGACTGCCTTGTCTTCATGGATGGTGTGGATGTGCCAGAATCACAGCTTTTTCTAAGCTTATGACACTGGGCTAGGACTGCAGTGTGTGTGCTATGAAGTGAGTTTTCTGAGCTGCCAGGCACCAGGAACACACACATACTTTCCTGTCTTTTAGTTGGACATTTTTCCCCCACCCCCCAAAATACGCTTGACTGACCTGCTCTCATTGTCCCTTGAATATTCATGCTCTGACACTCAGCAGAACTGCTGCAGTTGGTCTGCTTGGTCATGGCTGTTGTCTGCACTTTCTGTAAGAGGCTGCTGGAGCCCAGCTGCTGTGAGAGGCTTCTCAGAGCTGTGTTTATACTTGAATCTTCTGTTGTCAGCCTGATAGTCACTTCTTTATCCTGGAAAACTATGGCTGGATCTGTGAGATGCAGTTGCTGGGAGCTTGTCTGTGTATCATTCATTCAAAAGCAGATGCTGGCAGCCCTTGTAACAAAACTATGTCTGTATTCCTGGTCTTGAGCAGAGCTGCAGGTGTGACTGGCTTCAGGGAAACCGAGAGGAAGCTACCTACTGGAAAAAAGGATGCTTGCCAATGAAAACAAGACAAACCCTAGGAAAGTGTTCCATATTACAGTCACGGAAATAGAGAGCATGAGTGAAGGGACCCCCCAAAGTAGGTAAAATGGCAAATAAAACAATTATAACAGGAAGAGGGAAAGACATAAGGTTTGGCAGAAAAATCAGATGCTTGCATGAAGTTACTCACAAGATGGATATTAAAGGCTGGGAGCAGGCATCCATTTTTGAAAGTTTTGTCTTTGGACTTCATCTCTTCTTCAGATTTTTCTTGTGGCTGTATATTTTCTGTGGTTTCAGCAGAAGAATGGGTGTTTTTCATCCGGCATACCTTCCTGTCTGGACTGCTCTATCTGGAATCTGCAGATGGTTTTCCTGTCCTCATGGGAGGCTCTGGCTAATGGGGGAACTGTGTACAGCCCCTCTGTTCATTCTTTCAGGGAGGACTGAAATGTTAATTACATAGCACTTTGCAAGGGAAAGCAAACAAAACACACCTGCTTCTGAAGTCCTCGATATTAGCCAGCTTGCTTTTTACTGGTACATCCTGCTGCCAGGTATGGCCCTGACTTGAGCTTGCCAGTTCATGTTCTTAAGAGTGAATATTCCTTTCAGACACTGAGCTGAAATAGTGTGCTTTGACACAACAGAGCCCGTTTTGTTGAACTGCTTAATAGCAACTAAATATTACTGGGTTCCTGTGTTAATGAACAGTTTCTAAGTCTTTGTACTAGCAATAAAGAGTGTTAAATTAATAAGGACCTTTCCTGGTGAGTTAAAGGAGGTCTGCACTAGGCCCATTGGCCATTCCTACACCATATTTTTATGTGACTTTCAGGAGGGATATGAGACCAGATTAATGACCTAGGCTGTTGACCTGTTGCAGAATGCAGAGACTGTTTTTTTGGTCTCTAGGGTAGTATTTTACAGGTGAAACGCCAATGTCTGTCCATGCATTGAAGAACGCTCAAATACACACTTGCTATTTGTATTAATGCTTTATTGCTCTTTCTGATTCACAGGTTAGTGCAAGAGCAGAGAGGATATCTTACTGTTAATGTTGACCTGTCTCTTTCTACAGTGGTCCCCAGTCTGTGTATTGGGGGTAGATGGGGCTTTTGGGCAGGTTTTTGTGCCTGACTTCAGTACAGACACTGCTCATTCCTGGTTCATTGAAGCCCCAGGTACCCTACAGGAGCTGGACTTGAAGGAAGGCTTCATGCCAAGGCAGGGGCTTACTGCTGCATGCTTCCTTCCATGCTTTCCCAGAGCACTGGAGAAGCTAAATGAGTGTGTGCTTTCTCTTTCTTTCCCTGCAGGGGTGCAAGGCATGGACAGGAAAAGACAGGTGCAGGATAATTCTTTAGCTTTGTGTTTTCTGCTGGAATTTGATCCAGAACAATTGACGCTTGCTGGACTTGAGCACCAAAGTAGTTATTTACTGCTAGCTTACCTCTGTGCTTACAGTAAATAACCTCCAGCCTGCAGTGCAATTCCCTCCTGTGGTGCCTCTGGAGTAGCTCAGAACTGCACTCCCTTTTGTTAAGGATGTAACACAGCCCAAAGCATAAATTGTTGTTTTGGTCAGCTCTTCTATGACTTTGTGCAGTAAACGGAAATGTGGATGTGCACTATGCAGGTATCAGTTAAAGAGAGGTTTTGGAAAAAACAGGCTCATGAAAGCTCAGAAACGGTACCACCTGATAACTAAGCAGAACTAAATATTTCTTACATGATATAAGAAATATGTCTGAGAAATATTTTGGAAAGTGTTTTAAAGTATTCATTATGTTTCCCAAGAGAGACTGAGAAGAAATAGAATTATTTGTGATGAAACAAATGGATCTCTTATTGCTAGACATTTTCTTTCTCTAGAAACTGATGAATATAACATCATGCTGGCTTTTGTAAATGTCATATGAAATAGATGAGGAGAGTGACTTGGAGAAAAACCGTAATCAATCACAAGGTGACACAGTTCTCTTTTCTCGGTTGATCATCTTCCCAGAAAGCAATTTGAGGAGGGAAAGATTACAAGTATAAAGAAAACAAACCCAAATCTCCCTTCCCTTTGTTCAGGCGGATTAAATGGGTCAGAAACCATCTTTTTCCTGGAAAAGAGACACCAGAGGCTGAAATGCGGTCTAGACTTCACTAAAAGCTTTTTAGTTATTTGAATAAATGGGAACTGTAATAGTGTGTAAATGGCCCCTTCTGTAAGCTGCTGGTTGAACTCAGGTGGAAACAAAGTCGTTATAGGCAAAGAAGCAAAATGGGAGGGTGCTGTTAAACCAAAATGTAAGATGACACCTTGAGATCAGGCCACATGACCTGAATTATAATAATAAGAATAATTCAATGAGATTCTTTTATAGCACCCAAACTGTGTGCTCATGCTTCCAGGAATGGCTCTGTTGATACTGAGGATACTTCAGTCCCATGCTTTTTATCCTCCAGTCATTCCTGTTAAACCCTTACTGCAGTTTCACATCGTTCAGGTAGGTGGTCCCCCTCTCCTCATGGTTCACAGCTGCCTGCCGAGGGTCAGAGCTTTCAAGGTGCTTGCACAAACACAGGAACCCCAGATGTGCCACCTGGATGCCCTTTTGCAGGCTGTGTGCTCCGTGTTCTGCTCAGAGAGGAGAAACAATGCTGCTGTGCTATGGGTGGCCTCATTTTAGACGTGGCCTGTGGTGAGCTTTTCAGCTTGACGTTTCAAGGGTAAAACAGCAGACTTCTGCTTCAAGATTTGGGAAGATACAATTCGTGGGCTTGCACTCTGTAGTGGATGATGTGACTACAGCAACTTGCCTTCACTGGCTTGGGTGTGAAGTGGGTCAGTATTAGTGACAGCCCAGCAGCTCCTCTGCTAATTGGTATCTCGAGGTCACTGACTACCAGGGAGGCAGTTCACCTTCTCACACAAGAAAAGCATTTTGGGCAGGCACTCGACAAAAGTTCTTGGCATGGAAACTTCAGTGACACGTGAATTTTGTGGTCAGAAATCACATGCTAAATGTGACAAAAATGAAGAGACTATATTCAAAGCATTGTCTTTAAGAGAAAAAAATTAAATTCCTTATCGCTTTGATAGCTAGAATTTCAGACTTGTAGGTGGTAATTTTCAGAAACTCTCTTTAAGTAAAAGAAGACAAAATTATTCACATGTGAACCTGTGAATGTCAGAACCTGGCTTTTAAAAAGAGATATAAACAGCACGAGGCTCATTGTGCTTGCTGTGGTGGATCTTTAGCAGGTGAGTCTGCTGCTGCCTAGCTGACCTGTGGAGCTGGGGAGCAGCAAACCCATGGGAGCACTGCCTCTGAGCTGGCTCCAGAATGGCCAGCTTTCATCTTACAGTGTGGTTCTGCTGTGGCCTTGAGCTTTAACAATTCCTATTTCTGTGGAAGGGCTGCAACATGGACTTTTTTTGGTTTCCCATCTTCTCCTTGTCTACAGACACCTAAAGAAGCCTTCTCCTGGATGGAGGGATTAGAAAGCTGCTGCTATTAAGATAGGTGACATATACATTTGTATGCAGTTTGATTTGCTGACCTGATCATCAGTGAGGTTCCTTGGAGGATCTTTTCCCTGTGTTTCTGCATCAGGCACTTGGGCTGATGTAACACATCTCTGACTGCTTTAAACATACAACAGTGTCGGGTCAACAAAAAAGTCAGACAACATCTCTAAGTAAGGAAAATTTCAGTGAGTGTTATTTTCATAACTCTGGCTGCCGACAGTGTTGTTGGGGGCTCGCTCTGTGTTCTGCTGTCACTTGCAATATGCTCAGATGTGTAAGGATCTTCATGTTCTGTAATGATCCAAGACCTTCTGTATCACTCTCCAGTGATCTGAAAAATAAGCAATTTCAGAGGAGTTGTCATCAAAGCTGAAAAAAGCTTCTGAACAGTAGTGTTTCTTTTTTTTTTTTTTAAAGCCTACCTAACCCCTGTGTCTGAAGCACTGGAAATGTGTGAGTTCAGTAGGCAACTTCAAACAGTATCACACAATTGTGAGCTCTTCTACAATGGCCCTTCTTTTGAAAAAAGTTTTTCTTTTATTTTCTGGTTCAGATCACAATGTGGGCATATGGAAGTGTAAAGGATAATGGCCAGCAAGGTTTCTAAATTTTAGATACCTAGAGAGATTTGGAGTGAAAGAATTTTGCTGAAGCTGGAAAACGAGAATTGAAATAGAGATGTGGCTAAATCATTTTCACTAGAAACTATGAAACAATCTCAGTTTTCATGACAAGTCTTCAAATCACCTCTCAAACCCACTGCCAAAAATGAGCAGAAGGCATATACCAATGTCCTGGGGTGACATTATGATATGAAATAGGTATCCCATTTAGTCTGCTCTGGATACATATTTGGTTTTTGACTTTATGAGTTCTTCAGTAAATACAAGAAACAAACAATATCAGGGAGAACCTAAAACTTGTTTTATGCTTGATATCAAAATAGTAGGCTTTTTATATGGATTAGCATTGGTCTTGGAGAGTGTCCTGGTCAGTTCAGTCCAGGAAACATTAATTATGTCATGTAACTAAATGACATAAGAACCAGTACTTCTTTTTAGGAAGAAATTCTTTTCTGTGAGGGTGGTGAGGCACTGGAACAGGTTGCCCAGAGAGGTTGTGGATGCCCCATCCCTGCAAGTGTTCAGTGCCAGATTGGATGGGGCTTTGAGCGACCTGATCTAGTGGAAGGTGCCCCTACCCATGGCAGGGCAATTGGAATGAGATGACCTTTAAGGTCTCTTTGAACACAACCCATTCTATTATTTTGTGAAAGTGGCAACTAGGTCTCCTTTTGGCACTTGGAGGAGGAGAGGTGGCAGTACAGTAAAGAATGGGAAAGCACAGCGTGAAGTGAAGGAATTAGTTTAGGGGAAGAGGAAAGTGCAATGGAGGAGTCTCCCCTGGGTTGAGAAGGAGGATAAGGGTAGGAGACAGGAGATGATATCACTATACTGAATCTGTAATGACCATGGCACATCATGCTCAGTGAGAAACCAGGCTGGGCAGATTGAAGTACTTTCCTTTTGATCTACATGCCTGTGTGGTTGCTGTCGTGAAGTGTCAGTGTAACCACTGTTTCATTCCCTGGATCAGCCTTTTGTTTGCAGGCTACACCTGCCTGGCACTACTGGGATGTATGTACTAGTTTTCTCCCTGAGATGGAACAGTTTGAATCTTGCACCTGAAAGTGAGGAAAAATATCCCTCTAAACATATAAATTATATGTCTGGGCTTGACCTCTCAACTGAAAGCATGCTGGCATGAAAAAGCTGTTATCATGTTTTTGGGGCATTTTACCTTCACTAACTTTCTGGTGGTAATATGGGAAATTACAGCAATCTAACTATGCTAACTCCTTAAAACCCAGAAGAAATGGTTCATGAGAATAACACAGAAGCATAGCTAGTGGTCAGTGATGTGGAATGTGAGCATAAAGTATCTCAGAGAAAAAACTCCCCCAGCTTTTATTTCTATAAATAGGAGTCAGAAATATGTGACAGGAGGAAATATATTTTCAGCCAAACTCCAGATAAGGTACAGGAAAAGAATTTACCTTCAGAGATGGTTGCTCCATCCTGCCACTGGAGAGCACAAACCATTGGTAAGGATTAGATATGGGGCTACCTAGTGCCCAGACAAAAAAATATTATGGGTGAATAAAAGAATACATCATTTTTATGAGGTTCAAAAGCAGTAAATATATTTTAAAACTCAGAAGATTGTTCTGATAGAGAAGATGCTGATTAAAGAATAATCAGACTGGCTTCTCTCTGACATAGAAACATTACCCAGCTATACCATAAACAATTTTCTGGCTGGCACAGCTTCCTCCTAGCATGTACTTCTACTTGGTATAACTTCTGTAATTACAGAGGAGGTTTTATTTACACACATTAGAGTAATTTATCTGTATGAATATTCTTCCTGACTTATGTTTAGAGAAGCATTCATGTACTTTAACTACTGGGTTGAGTTGCTGCATGTTTCCTGACCCAGTTCCTCCTCATTGTCTGGTTTTCTTTTCTGTATGTTCCAATATTTGTTTACTTCTTTGTAGAGTGTGAGACATGAACACAATTTTTTCCTAGGATGCTTATTTCCAAGATCCCTTTTATTCATATAAATATGAATAGAGGAGAGTGCCTCTCCTCTTCTTTTGATAAAGTTCTAAATTTCTCAGCATCCCCAAATCTCTGTTACCCATATTCCCCTTGGATAAGTATCAGTTTATTGCATCAAAAAAAGCCATTTAGCTGTGACTTTTCCTACCACTGTCACAGTGCTCTAATTAATTGCTCTACAGACTAATTTCTTTTACCTGCCAAGTCTTCCTCATTGTCTGTATCACTGTGATCTGCTTGCCTGCTGGACCATCCTCTGACTGCACTAGGAAGGCAGTGTTACCTACTCAGAAATATGTTACATACTCGCATAAAGTGTAGCATTACATATGCAGAACTGCTGCCTACGTGCTATTCTTCTTCTCTGAGCTTCTGCTATATATCTTTTTCCTCTGAGGTCCTTCAAGTTCCTTTCCAGTTTCTCTGATTTTGATTTGTCCCCTAGTTTGCTTTAAAAACACTTCCAATAATCCTGCTTTTCACTTCTAAATTTTCATTCTAAATTCCTGAGTTGTCTTGACCAGGTTCTGGAGATCCTGTAGTTTTTCTGATTCCTACCTGGTGTTCTACATATTTGGGGTTTTTATTGATGGTACTTTCTGTGCTCATGATTTCACCTTCAAAGATTTTGGTTGGTTATGTTCACCTGCTTTCCTTTTTTTGCACACACTGCCAGTAAAAATGATTCTGGATCCCTATGCACTTTATCACACTGACTGTGTTATTATCATTTAATCTCAATAGTGCAGCAACAAGAATTCATCTCTTATTTGGAGCTTCATCTACTGAGTGCTGCCTTTCCATAACTAGCTCATCTGTTTTCGCCTCATCTCAATTATCTTTTCTCGATCACCTCCTTTCTTCCTGTCTTAGCCTATGATCATATCTTAGCTTATGATCTTATCTCTCTAACTAGCTTTTAATCTTGTAAATCCTTTGGACATAAGAATTGTCAGATTGTATTTATAACTCTCTTCAAATACACTGCTATATCACATTTGTAACATCTTTGCTCCTGCAAACAGCAAAGCTCAGCGTAGAGACACAGACATCCTGTGGCATACCCGAAGTGCAGCCACCTCCAAGCTGAAATACCATGGGTGTTAAACAGCCTACAATTACCCTGAGCCAAGTGGCAGTAAACATTAATGAAATGCCTAATACCCACTTGACACCAGAGAAGGAATTTAAGTGCAAAGTATGTATCTACACACAGTGGAACTGTTAAATTCCCCAAAAATGCCAAGAGGTGCAATAGTGTCCCTGTATACACCTCTTACCTGCTTAGTAGAGATAACATTTCCTGCTATGAGTTCTGGAGGGATAAAACCTTTGAACTCTAAAACGAGAAAAATTGATCTGATGAAAAGTTAAACACAGATTTACAAGACAGTTCTGAGATTAAATTAGATGCAGAACATAAAGCTAGACTTTAATGATGCTGCTTCATGTGCTAATCAGTCCCATACTGGTCATCTGAGGATACTGATGAGAGATGAAAAACAGAAGAATTAAAGAATAGTTTGGAAGAATAAAAGCATTAAGGAAGGAAACCATGTGTTATTCAATGTTTAGGCCCTGGTCCTGCAAAGTTTTTCTTGTTTATAAAATTGCAGACTGACTTCAGTAACACTGAAGCTGCTCGCAGTGCTTAAAAATAAGCATATATGAAAATTTTGCAGGTCCAGGGCTGATTAAAATAGGGTGTAAACATATAGTTTTAGCATAGAAAATGGAGAATTTAAAGGGTGGTCCTGAAATATATTTTATACATATGCATTCTACACTTCTGTCCTTGTTGGCATTTCAGTCTTATTAACAAACAATGAAACTTTGTTTTTATGAACACAAAATGCCGGTGGGTTCTACTCTGATGATTTTTACTTTTCAGACAAAGACAATGGATAGAAGATGGATGAATGGTAAATTATCTAAGCTTAAAAACTCAGGACCCTGCAGGATATTTGCCTCCAAAATGAAAATATGCTTCTCCTCTCCTTTTGTGGAAGGCACTTGGATACCATGACAAGATAAACTCAAAAGAGTAGGTAAGAAAAAGGGGCAAGGGGACTTAAACAGGCCATTATCAAAGCCAGGACACTGGTATCACTGCTGTTATTCTTAAAACATTTTCAGTCTCTCTCTATAAAGGAAAAAAATCATGGAGGAATGCAGTAATTCTTGACCTTTGAAAACTGTGGGACTGTCTCACACCTAAGTAAATTGCTTCCATGCAAAATTTCTCCCTGAGGGAAGCTGCCTTCCAGTTTTCTTCTGATTATTTCTATTTTGCAGAAGGAAGGACTTCATTTAGAAACGTCCAGTGTGTGGCTTCCACTTCTTTCAAGCAGCTGCTAGAGTGCTCTTGCTTAATTAATATAGAAGTGAACCTTTCATCTTAGAAACATGCTATTGAGACCCCAAAATATTTTTATATGATCGAAATTTGTATATTTGAGGAACAAAATACTTGAAAATCTGTGCAAGCAAAGAGCACAGCTATAACAGCATAGGGTTACAAAAAATTCACCAGGAGGGATCTGAGGTGTAAGCACTTGATAAACAATGAATGAAGTGAGACACAGTAAATAGAAACAGCACCTGGACATGTGCATGCCTAAGGAATCCCAAAAAAGAAACCAGTGTATGCGATGAATTTTAATACAGCATTCTCAGATTACTGGCTTTTAAAAAAGTAATCCCTTTTTGTTTATGATGTTTTCACATTACAAATTATATCCAACTGAGAGTGCTCAGATTTTGTAGGATTACACTCTGCCAGGAATGTCTTTATGATTCCACTGATAAGGATAATTTTTACAAATAATGATGAACTGAAATCCTGTGTTGTTGAACAGGCTTATTTCTTATTGAAGCTAGTAGAAACTGCAAGTTTTCAGAACCTGTTTGTGCAGGCAGTCCTGAGATCATATTTGGTTTTCTTTGGTCTGAACATGTGATAATCCCCAGAGAAACTGACTGTGTAAGAATGGATGGATGAAACAGACTGTTAAGAAAAAGGTGCAGAAGGCTACACACAAAGCAGGCAGAAATGTAAGGACTTGGATGGAAGAGAGAAATGAGGACTGGTGGAGAAGGAATAGAAATTATTCCAAACATATAAAAACATCAATAAAAAGAGGTTATGAGAACAGAAAAGTGTGTGGGGACTGAGGCCATAGTTCAGTCAAGATACCCATCCCTAGAATTTACTGTTACAATAAACAACCCATGCTGCATGAGAAAAGAGAGAAAAAAAGGAATTTTATGGCAAAATCCCCGCTTGTATGTGAATAAACTGAGTTTGTTGAATGTGGAGGCATCATAATTGGCATTTGTTTTTTGGGCTATGGCTACTGGCTGCTTTTCATATGATGTCTAATTGTCTGAGGGGCAGACCTTCACCCTCTTAGCAGTCTGCTCTGCTTTTCTGACTGCTGGAAGGTCACCACTTGGCTTGTGTTTGAGGTATGTTTTAGGGATGCATGTGTTTAGGAACAGTTTAAGAATTACTCTTTCTCTAGCCAACAAGACTCAGTACAGTCTCAAGTACAAAAGTATGAGGAGCTATGCCAGAAAGGCCTGCTCTCTACAATTTATTAATTTTTATCATGTAGACAAGAGAACAAGCAAATAACAAGCAAGTAGGCTTGGATTTAAAAGCCCTGAAATTTCTGAAAGGGAAGGGAGATCTGCAGAAAACTTAGGTGAACAAGCTTGTGTTGCTTCTCTAGATAAACAATTTAATGAAGATGCTTTCATGCTGTGCATCTTAAAGGCTGCTTTAAAACAAGCAAGGTAGGAAATAATCTTCTTGCCCATAGTATGACACTTGTATCTGCTATAGCACTAGCTTGGCTGATGAAGGCAGAAAATACCTTCTTAAAACAAAAAGAAGATTGGTCTAATTGTATCAGTTATGATAGTTTTGTCTGAAATGCTTTCCATCAGAAATAACAAAATCCTCATTGTTTTAATTTTGAGACTTACTTCTCATTCACCTTTCAGGTGGCCTGAAGCAAAGTGATTGGGTTTTGTGAATTTTTGTGGGAAACAAAAGTTGTTTTGATTTTTGATAGCAAGTTGAATTTCTGCATGGAGTAATTTAATGGAAATAATGTTTCTGCCCTTTTTGTTGTTGAAGTTTCAATGCTGAAGAGCGTTTTCTGGCCAAAGTTTCTGCCTGTTGAAATTGAGCACACAGTTCAGCCTCCATTTCCCTCACAGGAGTGAGAGCTTTGGGTGATGATGATGTGTTCCTGTTTTCCTGCAGCCTTAGAGGTCTTTGGCCCAGCTCTCATCAGATGTAAATTCTTGTCATTCAGCCTAGTATACGTCTAACCAAAACAAATGTATTGATGGAAAACCATGCTACTTTAAGAAAATCCTGTCACATTATAGAATCATAGAATCATTTAGGTTGGAAAAGACCAGACAATTCCAGCCTTTTTTGTTCAGTTTTGCTTTTTAACTAAACTTTCTTCTTTTTCTTGCGTCTGAACTTTTCCCATGGCTCCTCATTATGTTTGCTCATAGCAGTTCCTACTTGCTGAAGTTTGTGCTTTATCCCTATTGCAGAGTTACGGAAAGCACTCACCTTCTGGCTAGAAAACTGCAGGTCTTGTATATTTAATCAAACAGAGAGCAGTCTAAGACAGTGATAATCACTTTCAACCTACGCTTAGCAACTGAGGATTCTCGTTTTGTGAATGTGCAATTGTCATCACAGCTGACCTACAGTGAGATAAACTAAAATGACAAACAACAGTCATGCAAAGTAGTTTGTCTTGATGTTAGAACCAGGTGGCAAAGTCTATAAGTGGGGTAAAGAATGACCCATTAGGAGTTTCCAGGATGACTGTTGAGAAAGATATTTTCTCCATATACTCCAGAAAGGTTTTCTTCAGAACCAACATTTTCTTTTAGGTTTTCATGCTGCCATCACTTTATCAGGATGTCTGTTTTCCAAAGGCCTAATCTCTAAAGGTTTTGAAGTGGCTTTGAGAGTTGAAAATTGTGAGTTCATCTCAGTGTTACTCAACGTTTTACAGGACTGGATACTGGATGCATAAAATGGACATTGAATCACCTGCATTCCCCTTTAAGAATTCTAGATATCAGGAATTTTGAAGAATCACATTCAGAAAATTAAGATTAACTGTGAAGCCTAACATTTGGAAATACTGCCTGCTTTTAAAATCCCAAAGTTGTTTACGGGCATAACTGCTAAGTGTTGTGATTGCTGCATATTTATTCATCAGAACTACCCTTGATATGCTTGAGAGCATCAGTGTTTAAAGTTATTTGGAGAATGTGGGAAAGCATCTGGGAGACAGCTGCTAGATTTAGAGCTATTTGTGGTGCCAGGGAATCACATATATTTTAAGGGAATACCTATTGAATCTTTCATGAGCATAATGTGTGTATGTGTGAGACACAGGATGCTTACCCCTTCCCCTTAGTGTACCACCAAATACTCAGTTCTCTTATGCTCCATGCTTAATGAGGATAAGAAATACAAAAAGGCGAGTTGACTGCAAGGAAAACACTTTATTTAGTGGGAACATTGCTCATGGTAATTTTATTTGCTTCTCTGTGAATTTCATTCTATTCTGAAATAATAATCCCATAGAGCCATAGATCATTCTGGGGAAAAAAAACCCCTCATACATTTGAGTGATATGTTTCATACAGACACCTGGGTAAGATAAGATAAAGTAAAAAAAAGAAAAGAAAGAAAGGATTAGAGTAACCAAATGTGGAGATGAAAATTTCAGTCCTATTCCCTTTCAATTAACTGCTTCACAAACTTCCAGGGCAAGGCTGTTCTTGTTTAATGTTTCATGATAAACAATTTTCAGCAACAGAAAGACAGCAGTGCAGAAACTCAAAAGTGACTGGGAATCACTGTTTACTTAGAAAGCCTGGCCAAGGCAGTGGAAGTGAGCTCTACAGGCTGTAGGTTATGCACTTACATTCTGGAGCTGCTTTTGTCTAAGAATGTCACTTTTGATAAATAGTGCCCATTGTACATTGGGAAAAATCACAATAGTTGGGGGAAATGGAAGGCAGTGAGCATCAGAGAGGAAAAAAAGAATATTGAAAAGAAACTTTAATTATGTTGGATTCAGTTTTTGAGATGGAAAATAGCAGCATTATCTATCAGATAGTCGACCATCCATCATTTGTGTTCATCCACCCTCACCACTGGAACATTTGAAATGCATGGTCAAAGTGCCAAAGAGACACAGCTACCAATATGAAGAACGTGGGTTATATATCTTTAGCTCACTGCTAAGATTAGCTAAAACAAAAAGATTCTTATTACATCCAGTTAGTATTGTACTTCTGCTTTTAACTTGCCCAAACTTTATGTCACAAAGTAGAGCTGGACTTCCTCTTCAGACAGAGAAATGTACATAAAAAAGGGTTTAAAGCTTTGCAGGTTTTAAATATTAGTCATTGACCCTAGATTTGAAAACATGCCCAACAATGCTCAGTGATTTAGTGTTAATTACAAATTTTTAAATTGCCATGCTTTATCTTGAGATTGGTAGGAGTTCTGACAACGTTTCCAAATGAACAACACAGTATTTAATGTTTAATTTTTCTTTTTTGCCCAAACCCAAGGTGATGGGTAGTAGTCATGAATATATGGGAATGAGCTACTTTGCAAAGAATCATATTAACCAGTGGTGCATCCCCTCCCAGAAAGATTTTAGCAGCCATTAAGACATAAATTTCATGTACTGTGCTCCAATGAACACAAGAAACAACTGCAGATACTACTGAGTGTTATAAACAGGGAATACAGATTAGGAATATTTAGATTTGAATAACAATTCAGCACATAGAGGATGTAAGAAGAAAAAGCCTTTTGTTTCAAAATGCAAAATATGTAGGAACTGTGACTAAAAGGTTTTATCAAACATTTGAAATGAAAGGTTGATAAAAGTACCTGAGTGGTACGCCCAGTTTAAACATGGTTCTGGTGAGTAATTAAAAACATTGCTCTGAACTGTAGCATTTTTAATAGTCACAATGCTGCTACTGTGGATCTGCTGATAATTACTGTTCTGTAAAACTGTCAGACAGAAGCGGAGGTGAAAAACAGGAGAGGGAGACTGAATAGCATAGACAAACCACTTAGAAGTAACCTGGTTATTAACCTTCAAAAAGTTGTCAGAAAAAAAGTTGTGATTCTATTATATTTTAAGCGTAAAGAATGACTAAAGGCATTAATTGTTCTTTGGTTATAGAGAATGAGTGATTTGTTGACTGTGAAAATAAATGAGATCATTCACTGATTAGAACTGATGCTATCCACTGTAAAAAACCTAGCAGTGCAACTGTATTAGCATGTCTTTTACCACTGGAGTGGTACAAGCAGTACATAAATATTTGGATGTCAGTCCGGGGATTGTGATGAGGCTCTGGCATCCCAACTTTCAAGTCCAAGCTTGTGTTCTTCGGGTAAAATATATACAAAGGCTGGGATCAGAGCTCAGGTTTTACAGGTTAATCTGTCCTTATTTTGCAGTCTCAGATAAACAAAATTAAATTAACAGTCTGGGAAATTAGTACTACTATTTGCTGATATTCCAAGCCACAGTATTTTTTCATCCCTCTGGAAAAAATCAGAAGGTCTTTCAGAACAAGCCTAGTCTCTCAGCCACCATTAAAACATCCACATGAGAAAGGGGCTGGTTTGTTTTGCATTGTTGTTTTCTGCTAAATAACTTGGTACTTTGCTTCCTTGTAAGAGTCACTGCATTTTTAGATATTTTGATGCTGGTTTTTCAGTTAAATGACCTCAGCACTTCATCACTGCATTTCTCAAAGAGGTCAGGACTGACAACAAGGTATTTTGTTGTAAGTGCTTTGCAGAAGTAGTGGAAATGCAAAAAAAACCACCCCCAAATGGGTTCATTGATGGTATTAGTGCTTCTGTTTCAAGTACAAATTGTTTATAATCCATCTGTGCCACTAGTGTCAAGGAATTATTTGTTTCATAAGAACTAGTTTAAGGACATGCTATTGGGAGGTACCTGAGTGGAAAGTCAGAAGATAAAAATTAAATGGAAATGTAAAGATGACTGCCTGGGTGAACCCTTTTTTTTTTTTTTTTAATTTTCTTTCAGTGTTATTGAAAGAATGGGATTGCTGGACTTTATGGTACAGTTTTTCTGAAATCTGAAGAATTCCTTTTGCTCTGATGGAAAGGGGAAAAAAATATGATATACCATTAAAGAGAAGGGCAACATTTTCTTCTGTTGCTCCCAGATAAATATGGGAGCAAGAACCTTCCCTGATGTGCTCTAGGTATCAGTACTTGTGGAGTCCCACCAGAGTGACTGCAGTCACCCTGTCAAGCAATCAGTTCCCACTGGTACAAAGTTGAAGTTTACTAGTGGTGTATAGCAAAATGTCAGAATTAATGCCTGTAAGAACCATGCAGTGATATGATGACATTTTTTTAGTTGTTAGCTTAAAATATCTATTTTTTTGTGCTTAGGTGATAAATTTGCAGTTTCAAATTTACAGGGTTGAGCTTCCTGTTTTGTAGCTAACAATGGCCTTGTGGTGTCTTTTTACTGCCCACAGATGTAATAAAGAAAAAATTTATAAGGGGCAGAAAGAAAATAGTCTGCCTCCCCAGGAACCAGTGAGGTTTCTTTTCATAGGAGTGCAGCCCTAATTATTTACAGTCATATCAAAGGGAATTTTGCTCAGTTATCTTTCAGCACATATTAAGATTCCTAGTTCTAAAGTGTTTCTGTTGGATCACATAAGGTTGATTAGATGGTGATGAAGCTCATTGCTCCTTTTGAGCTCTGGTACCACCTTTTTTTCTCCTTTCTTTATGCACCTCAGTGTCACATTAATTTTCACCATTTCCTAATGTTTTTTGATGGTTCCTCTCAGAGTACCCTGTAGAAAATATTGACCAAACTGTAGGTACTATAGATAATTTAAGGAACTTGATGATTAAACCTGCATGGCTTCTTACATGAAATGATAGAAAAAGGCTTGCTACAGTAATTTTGGAAAATATGGTTAATGCTCCTGGATCTCTTGAGAACAGGGAAGAGAGGTGATCAAAGAGAGAGTTTTAGAACCCTGTGAGGGTTTGGGCAGAGAAGTCAGAACTGGCTGAGGAGAGAAAATTTAAACAGAGAGTAGCTGAGAGCCAGGCCAGCTGGGAGGGATAAAGAGCTTGAAGCTGAACAGGCACCAGGCGGTAACAGAAGTGCCCAGGGAGGGTGTGTTTGGATCCAGTTTATCACTATTTTCCCCTCCTGTCTGAGAGGCAGAGAGAGAGAAGAGCTGCAGTGCTGTTTTTTGTATCATAATCACAAAGACTTCTGGTTACAACCTCTGCTTCCTTATAGCTCTGAGAAATGCTTCAGCCTCACTAGACATATGTGATTATTGACTGAACATGTTGCCTGGGGGGCCTGCATTCCTCCTCATTCGTCTCATGATGCATAAAATGATGGGGAGGTGTGGTTTTTTTTTTTTTTTGGTTTTTTTGGTTTTTTTTTTTTGCATGAGATCTTTCTTTTTGATGGGGCATTGGGTAAGAATGATGAAAATCTGAGATGTAGTGCAACTATTCTGGGAGGGCAGAAATTTTCTAGCTTGTTTCTCGCAGTGAGCTGAGGTGTAAGTAGCCTAGCAAACTACAGTGCTGGTGGGCCCTTCCAGCAGTGGGGGCCCTTGCATGGGCCCTGGTGAAAGGGAGAGACCTTGCAGGAGAGAAATCTCCTCGAGTCTCTCCCTGATATACGACTGAGGGCTGTTTGCAGTCTGTACTCCAGATAAATGGTTCTTCATGTGTTTTACTGCTTAGTGCATTTAAGGACTGTGTATCCCTGACCCACTTGTGTTGAACAGACCACTGAACATCTCTTTACTGGAAATACCTGACAGATGTCTGAACTTTGCTGCTGCAATAAAACCTGCAACATGCATGAGGGACTTCTGGACCTCCCCTCTCAATGGCACCTATGAGATATTCTATAAAAGGACCAGCTGCCAGTTGGTCAGAGAAGAAAAGCTGTAGCTTGGAGCTACCACAATTAATTCCCTTCCTAGCTTATAACTAGATTGCAGATGTATTGCAAGAAAGCCCAGACCTGAATCACTCTCAGAAGATTAGGTTATTAGGAGGGAAGTCAGAATGGGCATGGCCAGGGACAGGAAAGTTTGTGTTCTGTGCTTTACAGCCCTTTATATCACAACATTAAAAAAAAAAAAAAAAAAAAGAAGGAAGACTCATTTGACTGGCTGATAAAATACTAATCTCCCAGTGAGGAAGCAGACCTGGTTTTTTTTAATGACATAAAGCCCTACCTCAACCAACTTTTAAAAAACTGCAGTTTTATTTTTAAAGTAAGCTTTCAAAATTGCCCAGAAAAAAAGCAAAGGAAAGAATGTCAAGGCTCATTTTTTTCCCAGTTTGTCATTAAGATAAAGGCATTTTCTGCCTTCATTGAAATGAACATTGACAGCATTCAACAAAGGGGCAGGCTTGAATCAAAACTGAAGTTGTAAAGCCTGAAAGCATGTACTTCAAAATCTAGCTTTTCAGTTTTAATTAACAGTTAATTAAGCTGATAGTTAACCAGGTCCTTGTCATGCTGTGCAAGGGAAAGAGATGATATTAAAGCTGCTATAATAAATTTTAAGAAAAGATGTCTGAATCTCACAGTATGTAACCTTAACCTTCAGAATGTTAGCACAGCTTTTGTTGCACAGGCAACATTTTCATTTTGAAAATGGCCACATCTGAAAGGTTAAAAACTGTGGGGAAAGCTTCTCCCTGACACTAAGAAACATCTGTTCTCACAAGATAGAATTTAGTGCATAGCTGGAAGAGATTTGACATTTCTGGCAAACAGCTCAGATAAAGAAGAGGGCACAATAATCTGAATAGACGGAAATTTTTGCGACTCTCCTCAGTGGTGTGGCTCTGTAGGAAGAGAAGGGGAAAAAACCCATCTCCTTAGAGCCACATCACCATCAGAAGATATCCTGAGCTGAGACAGTTCCTCCCAGGTGAGCCTTGTTACTAATGACATCCCTTATGCAGGAATCTCAGATTTAGAGAAACTGGATTACCACCAAGTATTTTGTTTGATTCAAGTAAAGAGTCAATTTAGTCAAGTGGAAACCAGTAAAGACTCAAAAGGAAAACTTGTGAAAGAAATTGGTCCTTGTAAATGTGACTGAAGTGTCATTTATAGTGGTGACTGTTCACTTTGGTCTTGGTTTGCAGTGCTGTGGCACGTCTTGTCAATGCTAAGAATGGGATTAGTACTATAGGACTACAGCATTCAAAAAAGGATGGGCAGCCAAGTCCTAGGAGAATGAAAAGTCAGACAAGCTATGATTTGGGTCAAAAGAATGATGGCCAGAGCCTAATTTCCAACACAACTCTTTTCCTCCCCCTCCTTCATCTCCCCACCTGCCCCCTCAGTATTTATACACATGGTTTCCAACCAAAAGAGGTGAGAGCTGAGATCTAATATGAACTGAATAGGCTACAATTTCTGTTTAATTTCAGATGTGCCACTGAAAACATGGTGAAGTAATCTATGACTTGAAAGTTCTTATTTCAGAAGAACAGAGTAGTTTTTTTTTTTCTTTAAACTTTTATTTTGTGCTCAGTTACTTGATCATTCAAGTCATTTGAGTGTCTGTGTGCCTCTGATCTGGATGAGGCAGATGTTTGGTGATTGCTGTAATGGTATAGCTGTTCTTCAGTGAAAATATTTCCTTTGATTTGTGGTGCAGTAAATAGCTTATCAATGCCTGGCACAAAATTGTTGTCTTTATCTCTTTGTAGATGTGTGTCCCCTCTAAGCCTAATGGTTATTTCAAATCAGTGATTGCTAACATAGTTTGACAAAATAAACTGAATATCGTAACAAAAAATGATTGCTGCTAGCCAGGATATTATAGCATTACTCACCTCTACTTTCTGATGTTTTAATGCCACTTTCAATGATAGATAATGAGGGATGGCAGAAGGCAATGCATTGCAGCCAACAGAGTGGCTGTGGTCTTCTGATACCAATAATAACAGCCATGCTCAGACCATTAATATCAGTATTTGTTCACAGCTCCGTGGTGGTAAGGCAGTCAAGGCATTGCCTGTTCTTTTTTTAAAGTGACAAATGTAGGTTTTCAGCTCTTTCTGTGGAACACTGACTTGTCAAAGATGACTGCTATACCTGAGAACTGTGCAATGTACTCTTTGCAATAGTTTTCTTCTTTTCAGTAATAATGTGTTATAAGAAACTGAAACTAGAATTTCCCTGGATTTGAACCTTTCAATGGATTATAAGCTCTGTTTGAAGGGTCATATATGAAATTTCTCATGTGTTGATTTGCTGAAGTATAATTAAAAAATGTTACCTAATTATTCCATTTTTTTTTCCCTATCTGGACATCTATCAGTCTGTTGTGTTCCCAGTTACCAGTTTTCATAGACTTGCAAGAGTTTATGAATCTTTGATATGTCTTTGTTGATCTCAAACATACTTGAAAAATATCATGGGGAAGACACTAGGCAAAAAATCTAACAAATGTCTAAAATTCTTGGAAACCAGACATAAAAGACTGCATCCTTGTAAAGTCTCACCCCATGTCTCTCTGACTTCTGTATCTTCTCTTTCACAGAGAATAATGTAGATGTTCGTCTGAGCTTTTGATTCCTTGCTTGTGGGTTTGTTTGTATGTTTGTTTTTATCTCAGTAAAAGGATGTGGATTGTGATGGGTCACAGCAGTGGCAGCAGCAAGCCTGGAAGTTTCCTTTCTGGACATCTGCAGAGATAGGGCAGTCCACCAAACTTGTCAGCAGTACCTTCCAAGCATCACTGCAAGAGTGTGTATGCCTGTGGTGGCAGATGTTGCACACACGCAGTAATGAAACAGCACCTTTACTGTGGGCTGTCTCAGCAGCCATGTAACCATTTACTGCTTAGGGACCAAACAGGAAAACTGATTTGTGACAAAATTACTAAACTTAAAAGCTAAGCTTTTATGCTTATTTAGCTAATGGTCTACAGTGCCTGGAGGTGGTTAATCGGGATTTGGCAGAATGTTAAATAATCTTAAATTCCTTCTGTGTTTTTTGTTTGGGAATTGTTATGTATGCCCTGTTGTCAGCAGGGAGGCATTTTGACCTGTCTTACTGGGTAGTTTGGAGGTGTAAGATATTTTTTCTTTTTTCTTTTTCCTTTTCTGGCAGTCTTGAGAAACAACACTTAGATTCTCCTCTATAAAATAATCAAAGATTTTATATTCTCACAAGCGAGATGCTTGCAGATTCTTAGCACCATAAGGGGAACTTCTGTCTGCTTTGTGATTTTACTTCATCTATTGGGCTGTTTTATTTTATATCCAGTTATGTTGCTGTTTCAGAGTAGTTTATCTATAATACAGTAGCATTTAGCTTTACACTTCTCTTTCATATATAGTCATTTGGGAAGCATCTTCTGTGTTACACTTTTGAAAGTACATGCTGTGGAAGGAAGCAAAGACTTGTAGGAAGTCTTTTGCCCAGCAATCAGTACACCTTCCTTGCAAAGTTTAATTAAAGTGTTTGATCTTCCGTGTATGAAGCTTTGCTTCCCCAGAAAAGTTTCAGACTGCATGAGTGTGAATTGTGATCCATTATTGGATACTAATTCTTCTGGGCTCCACTCTGCGGGAGAGGGTAGACAGGAAAGTAATTACAGTAGCAAGTGTTACTTGTGACGTAAATGCCCTTTCTGGCCATTTATTGAAGCAATCTCTCAGGATGATGGCAAAGCAGGAGTCAATGGTGCATGAACAAATAGGTCTTTGATACCAGTAGCAAACCTCCCCCACAATGAATCACATAAAGGGACAGGCTGCAATGGTGATGCCAAGTCTCTGCTGCCTTGCCAGGAGACTGATGATAGGGGTCCTATAGTTGCTCTTTTGTTCTGACAATCCCTTGACATGAATTGTAATACAGATGGAGAAATTATCACTGTATATTTGTAAATTCTCTAGAATAACCAATCACTGACCAGCTTGAACCACAGCTTTCTGGTGGGGAAGGGTTACAGAGTAGTTGAAACAGTAGATAGGAAGAGGTGGGTAAGTGGGTTTGGAACTAGCAGATTTTGTGGGCAAGATGCTGTGCCATTTTTGTAGGACTGGCCTTATTAGACTAGGAATACTTCGTGGCTCTTTATAAATTACAGCACTAAGCCATAGATCTGTAACCTTAAAGTACGTGCTTTGCTCTGTCTAGCAAGGGATGCTCTTCTCAGTTTCTTCAAGTGTTCTGGGTTCAAATACAATGGTGTTTTCAGTGTCCTGTAGAATTTTGCAAGTTTTGCAAGAGCCCATATGCGTAATTGGAGGCAGTGGCAGTCACAATAGTGTGCAATAATATAAATACCTGGCTGTTTGCATATCAACATTTCACTGCCTCCTGTCTTTGCAGTTCCACAAAATTTTGCTCTAAACAATTGTGCAGCAAATGCACAGTTAGGTAAAAAACATATCATGTTGTACAAATTAAGCCAGAACATATTCGTGATCATGGTGGTGTCGAAACTTTTGTAATTGTGTTTGTTCATTCTGAATTTTACTCTTGTTGGGAACATTATGGACAAAACCAAGAGAATTCTACCAACATGAAGTGGCAACTGAGAAAGCTCAATTTCTACCTCACCTTGCCAAGTTGCTGTAATACAGCACAAAGGCAAAGCTAAGGCTGTACTACGGGCCTTAGGAAACCTTTCCCAGTAAAACACCATTATTTTGATGTCAGACTTTAGACTGATTATTGAGAAACATGGTTGTCATTCTTTAAAGAGCTTTGGGCATGGAATTAAATCTGTGGCATGCCCATTTGAAGTGGAGAAATCCATCAAGTGAGCTGTGTCAGCTCTTGTACAACAGCATGTAGCTGTTGTAAACAGCACAGTACACCAGGGTAAATGATGTCTTTGTGCAGTTTGCAAATATGACTTCTGATTTTTTTAATGTAAATATTTCTATTGTATGAATCACACAGAAGACTGGATTTTGTTTCTGTGAACAAATCCTATACATGGCAATGTTTTCTCCAGTACTGTTGTAGTCACTGACATTAGTCTGTTAGTGTAGCATAACATGCTGCTAGAATATTACAGCAAGTAGGTATTTCCATGTTTCCCATAACTATGAACAGTATGAAATACAGCAAGATTACTATCTAGGTAAAAATCACTTTCTTGTACAGTAAACCAAGCATAGAAATTGGTTCCCCAGATCATTCTCTGCATGTAGTGGAGGGTCAGCAAGTGACAAACCTCTAAAGCATTGCAAGTAAGTGAATTCAGGTAACCAAGAGACCAGAGAACTGCTCCTTGACATTAATTAATCACCTGTGTCTGTCCTTCTGATGTAGCAGAAATATAAGTTGCTAACACAATGTACATTGTATTTATGTGCAAAATAAAGAGGCATGCCTGGAGCAGTAACTTTATTCACCTGTTTTTATAGGAAGCAACACACCATATTCCTGCAAAATGCTCAATTTTTCTGCAGTGTATATACCCAAATTTCTCTGCCTTATATCTGGGGTCATATCTAATGTGTTGTGCAGACTAGAGCAACAAACTGATTTTCTTTGCAGGTGTTGCAGTTTGCAGAACCCGTGGTGTGATATTTGCACTGTTGCAATATTCTGTAGACTTCTTTACCCCATCATCTGTCTGGCTGCCTACTTTGAGCAACACCTCATATCCCATAATTTAATCACTCTTGTGCTATTGCTGACTCAATCTGAGTACCAATGATTTTAGACTTCTGTGGCTAAATAATTTTCAATACAAATTGTAATTTCAAGCTAAATTTTGAGGCACTCAATCTTCCATGTTTTCAAGTTTGTATGTTACAGTAACATTAGCAATGCAACAGGCTAGTTTTGCTAATTTACTCAGTTTATCCTTATGCTGATGTAACTTATTGTACCCAGGTATAATTTTTGCCCTGCAAATTAAATTTCCTTAAATGTACATGTATGTACCATGTGCATGCATGTTACATCTACATATCACCACCAAGAGGAAATACATACAGGATATACTGAGGTTTGGCTTCAAAAGTTCAAGAGTTTGAGCATATTAGAGCATGTTTTACTTCCTCAGAAAGATGACAGCCATTAATTTGAATTACTAATTGCTTTCCAAGGTTCCAACTCCAAGAGTAGAAAGGAACTGCAGAAATTCTGAATTTGCAGAAATGTTCCAGAAAAGTTGATGGACAGAGAAAACCCAGGTAGTCTAGAGACTCACACAAAAAGATAGTCTACAAAACTCCATTTCTGAATCCCTTCTCATATCTGAGCACTATACTTAATGCTTCACCAGGTCTGAAGTATCCCATAATAACTAGAATTACCCTTAGTACTGTTCTGAGATTCCTTCTCCCTGCTTCAAGACAAAGTTAAACTGAAAGCTCACTTTTGGAAATAAACTACATTGACAACAGTTTACTCAGATCTCTGAAATCAGAGTGAGAGGAAGAGAAGAAGCCAATGCAAAGAAATACCTTCATATTAAAAATAAATATGGTTTCTACTTGATTAATAGGCTTCTAATTTTGGAAAAAATACTTCCTAAGTTAGTTTGTCAGAGATACTTGTCAGCTTGCATCTAAAATGTTTTACAAATGCACTAGTAGATCCAGCACAATTTTGTGGGCAGCTTTTCATTTAATGAAGGATACCTTCATCTTACGGAGTATATACAAAGAGAGATTCTTATCTATGTTTCACCTGAACATCGTCATTATAATAATTGTTAATTTTCAAAGACTTGGAGACAAAAGAATGCTGTAACTCCATTCTGAATAAAAATAAGCTTGCTAGGTTGAAGAACTGCATTGGTCACAATTCTTTACACTTTTACTCTGTAGAAGGAAAGGGTGGGGACAATGTGTCTTTAAGATTTGTTTTATCGCTCATTAGTCTGCTCTGATTTTGATTGGTAACAAATTCAACTAATTTCTTTAAAGTCAAGCCTGTTTTGCCTGTGAGGGAAATTGGTGAGTGATCTCTCCCCACCCTTATCTCAGCTAATGAGCTTTTAGTTTTATTTTCTCTCCTCTGTCCTGCTGAGGAGGGGAGCGATGGAGTGGCTTCAGTGGGCACCTGGTGTCCAGCCCAGGTCAAACCACCACACCATGATACATTTGATCTGGCTGAAATCTTTTCCCACAGTGTTTAAACCTGACAATTCCAAACTGGCAGTAAGAGCCATGTAGGGATGGGTCAGCCTTGTTCCAGCACCTCTGTGTTTGGGGATCCTGACCAGAAGCCAAACAAAGCCCTACTGTACACTTATTGTTCCCAACATCACAACAAACACCTTAAACAAGCAAAGTCTGTTAGCACTTTGGTATCTTTCACAAACTCAGCCTCCTTTTTATACCTGAATAGAATGAGGTGTGTAGAAGAAACATGAAAAGCAGCTCCAGTGACCATGCCAATTTTTAAAGTAAGCTGCATAGTTTACTTATTCCGATAAACCATACACAGTGGTTTGTTTCATATTGTATTGAGTAGGCTGTTCTGTGGATTAAGCTTTGACTCACTTTTATATCACTTCTGCAGTACCTGCTTTATCACGGTTACATTGTTACCATTAAAATTTAACCTCAGGTAAAAAAGAAATAAAAATCTTATACCTCTATACAATTTTTCTACCTAATAAATCTGCTGATTGTGGCTTTGTTTTCTACCTCAGCTAATACAAAGTCAGTTCCTATTTTCCAATAATACAGACTGGGATAATGCAGTCTCAGTCAAAAGCAAACTATCTCATGAATCCTTCTGCCCATAAATAATTTTTCAGTGCAAGTAGAGATTAAGGGGCAGCAACTAGTATTTGGATTTTTCTGCCTGTAGTATACAGAGAATGAATGAAATCAACCCTCCCTACCATGAAAACTCTTGTTCAGAAGTGGATGAAGGGCTGGAGACAGAGCAGGAAGGTGCAGTGTCCTGAATGTCATAGTGTGGACAGGCTCCTTTCCAGTTGAAAACTCCAGAGCAATGGTTACTGAGTCCTTTGTCAGGCTCTGGATGTTCTCAGTACATCCATCAGGTGAACATCTAACCTTGGTGAAATTGGTTTCCTTTTGATAAATAGGCCTTATCAAATAAGAAAGCTCTTATCTTACAGCAGTGCAATACTTCAGAATACAAGGACTAGGAAAAATTCAGTCAGAACTGCTTATTAAGACCTGTGCAGAATTTGTAGCGAAGAACTCAAGCCTCCCTTTGTTATCTTGCTAAAAACCTATCCAGCAATTTCAAGGTGGAAGTTCTCATCTTTGGAGGACCTGTTCCTACTCCCATTGAAATCTATGAAGCTTTTTGTAGTGACTTAATTGAAAACAGAGTTTCTCTCTCTCTCTTTCACTAATTTGTCAAGTCAACACTGAAAAAGCTCAGTATTCATGCTAATTGACAGCAGAATTTTGCCAAAAAGCTGTGAAAAGTGAATGAGTGGGTTGTAAAAAAGAAGCACTGTAAGTGCTAAATGTGGTTAATCTGGAAAAGTGTCTGAGAAAAGCAAAAACAATTACCATTAATAGTTTATTATGGAAGCTCATTAACTGACAATAAATTATAGGGAACTGCTTAATAAACCAAGGTAGGGAAGTCATGTAATCAGTAAGGTTTTGTTCTGATCTTACTTGTATTTCTGAAAATAACAGTGCTCGTTCTACTGCAACCAATTAAATGATAATAGCCAGATCAGGAGCACCCCCTTGCTCAGTTGGCAACAATTTAATTTGTGTGAAGTGCCTCAGGAATGTGATGGTGTTAACCTGGCTTATGTCACCTGAGTACCTCGTCCAAAAGACTTATGGTTAAACTGATATTGGCTGTTGCAGAATTGATGAAACATTGACCATTTAGAGTTATGGGACCAGCGATCCTCCTGTCAAACCATTTCTGATGTTTTCATACATATTGCTATGCAAGGACTCACCCTTAACAGAAAATACTCTGAACAGGGAGTGCAAACTATCAAAGTTTAGAAGTAGATGAAATGGCAAGAATTGATTAGATTTATTTTTTACTGCTTCTTCATTACCACCTTACCATTCCACACCACTTCAGACAGAAATTATCTCGAGGGAATTTTGGCATTGCTTTGAAAAACAATATTGTGTTATTAAAAAAATGGAAAACATCAAGAAATGAACTGCAGCAGTATTTAATTCTGAACACAGATAATGACCAAAATGCCTCTAGATATGATTTATTAAGGTATTGAGGAAAAAACCACCAACCAAAGACAGCTGTTTTTTGATAGGTCAGTGGAGTTAAAAAATGTGCTTGGCAGCAGTTAAGGTCTCAGAGAGATAAGGAACATACCCATTTTCTAAGGAGCAATTTCCCCTGAGCTGAATTTAGGATAATATGTCAGTGAGCACTTTTCTTGCTCAGATCTGCTGCCTCCAAGGTTTGTGTGCCAGCCCTGTGCTGGTCCTCGGTGACTGCAGACCCCAGAGCACACTTCGCTATGGGCTTGCTCTTGCTTAGCATATTTTTGTAGTAATGGATCCATTAAACATAAGGATGGAAGCAATCTGCAGGGTATTTATTGACAGAGGTAATCTAGAAAGATTATGTTACTTCCTCTGATGGCTGCTTAATTTTTGCCTTTACAGACAATGGTCTTTGATGAGGGTGGTGCACAATGTTCAGAGGGACTGTCTGAATCTGTTGTTCAGCATCAGCTGCAGAATGATGCAGTCTGTGAATTTGTAATGTTTTCCCAGTTTTTGTGTTTCCATGGAAGGTACTGTATTGTCACAGTCTTTTTCTAGTAATTATCTATCTTCTACTCCCCCAGTTCTTACTTCGTTTTACTCTGTCCTTGAGTAGAACTAAACCATTAAACAGTGCTGAAAGTTATTAACTCATTACTGTATAATTCTCATACATGTATCTGTGCTATTCTACCATTTCTTCACTATGGTTTTACAATGCAGTACTGAAAAAAGTCTTACACTATTGAGGCCTTATTATGCTGCAAAATCAATTTTAGACATCTCTGTTCTATAAAATAAAATAAAAGATACTTAAAGCTGAACTATGGTAAAAAATCAACAATAAAAATACTTCTTTAACAGTCTGCAAATAAAAAATAGTGGAGCTCTGTGTTTTTAATGTATTGAGTCAGTTAACTTCCTTTTTAACTTGCAAGGTCCAGTGACTTTTTATTTTCAAACACACTTATTCAAACAGAGCAGTGTGTATTGCTCTTTTGTGTTGCACTAAAACCAAGCAAGCAATTCTGAGGTGGAAAATTTAGCTAGCAACATGTATTATTATTTTACACATGCTAGTACTACTGGAAAATGAAAAATAATAATCATGGCTTTCATTAATTATTGATTTATAAGAAGCTATGGTGTTATAACCATTAAGTTGTAGTGGGAACAAGAAGCATGACACTGGTCTGTTAATATTACAGTTTGAAATTATTCCTTATTCATGTACAATTTCCTCAAGTCTTATGATGTGACATATCATGTATCCTAATCCAGCAATTGCAACAAACCTGTACATTTAAAAAAACCCTGATCCTGAGTCTCTGATGGGAAAAATCTATTTCTGCAGTTTAAAAATGTGTGTCATGGTGCACATGGAATTGTCTGCAGGCTGAGACTGTTTTGTCGTTTGAATGGCAGTAGGATCACAAGAACCTGGTACAGCTAAAGTTTTATTCACTGGTCCTTTGCTTCTCACTCAGGGGTGGTGTTATGCAAGACACTTTTATTATGTGATGTGGTGCATCTTCCACAGCAATGCAGTATTTTGTTGTTTAGTGTAGTTTGCACGTTCCAAGAAACATTTCTCTAACAACTGGCACTGCTTGACATTGTTCAGTGAAATTTGTTCCCAGACTCTTAGAAGAATCACTTGATTTCAGGATTGGCAGGGAAATGTTGCAGTATAACATAGCTCTAACTATATCTGCAAAAATTTTGTGTGCTTGTGATGTCTGTATTGTGATAGAACAGCAACAACAACAAATCAAAGATAGTGAGTTAAATAGCTTTTTCTGGGAAGAGAAGCAGCATATGTTGACATATGTTTAAAGGGCACGTCATGTGAAATAGTCATAACTGTGTTGGTTCACCAAAGTCTTGTTTCCAATGTCACAGCTTGTTTTTCATTAAATAGTTACAAAAAAGATATGTTCCAAAGTTCCATCTTTCTTTATTCCTCTTCTGTAAAGATATAGACGTTTTAATTTCCCAAATTATCCATTTCAAAATGTATATACAGTGCAGGCAAATAATATATTTTTCTTCTTTTTAGTCATCTAAATCTAAGACTGACTGATGTAGAAGTTAAGTGTTTGGAAGAAAAATTCTTTGTTTAGTGTGGAGCAATATATTAGACTAAAAGGAGAGTATTTTTCTTCTGTGTACAGAACAGAAAAATAACCCTAAATGTCCTCCATTTCAGGCTTTTTAAAATGTTAATGTAATAGATATGTATGACATAGCTCTTACAATCTTTAAAAGAGGAGTTATTAAAATGAAATTAGAAATCCAGATGAATAGTATTTGGATGAAATGAGAAACCCTCCTAATGGATTTTTGTAAAATTTTAATGAATTAAAGAGTTTATAAAGAACTAGTTCTTTATAAAAGTCAAAAGCTGAAATAAGACAGAATTACCTTGGTGTGCTTGACTTTAAATGCAGAACAATGAAATACACACATTTTTTATTTAATATGTTAAAAGGACTGTCATTATCAACAGAGACAGATGTGATATCCTAAGTCATTAAAAGGCTAAAAGGGAAATTGCCTAACCTTGGATTTTAAACATGGGGTTAAAATTATACTGTGATGCTGCAGAAACTCAAACTCATTCCAGAAAGGCACAACAATGAATACATGCTTTGACCAAGATATTAATACATGTTATGGGAAAAATTAAGAAATAAGCTTGAAGTATAGATCAATAATTATAAAATGTAATGTATTTTTATGGACAAAAATAATTAATTTACTTCATTATTCTCTAGTAATTTTTAATTTTTTTACACTAAAAAAACTTTATAAAAGTATTGATATATTTGCAAATACGATACTTCAGGGATATTAGGAAAAAAAAATCATAGATGCCTCACAGGACTTATTTCAGCACTGGGTTTCATCCACAGCTTTACCATTACAGCTTACTTCAAGTGTCCATCTTTTAATGAAGGAGGGGACTTGACTCTTCAGATAAAAATCAGTTGCCTGGTGTCTCCTTATTGCCATGGGTAAAGATCCTGAATAAGAAGTATCTTCAAACTAAGGGCACTGGAATTGCTGGAGAAGTGTTATGATACTTCCTGAACAATGTCTTATATGCAAGCTTGGGCAGAATATGAATGAGAAATAAATCAGTATCTGTCAGTTAAGGCTGGTAAGCAAATTGATAGGTTCTCCCATCATGATCTTCAGTTTTGGAAAGCTTCCTTTAACTTGGGAAGAATACTGATTGTCTGTTGATCCTTAAGAAAGGAATATTATTGGACATCTACATCTCTTAGGGATGCATAAAATGAAAGTTCTGTAATGAACAGTCAATATACTTATGGTGTCTGTGTGCTTATGTTGATCATCTCAGTAGAGAGGAAAGGTTGATACAACTTGGACTGTTTAGCACTTGGCATAACAACAACTGTGCAATGAAATATTAATGTTTTGCCTTTTCCTTTCTTTTTCTTAATGTTTTTGCTTTAACAAACTCAGGGTTATTTTGTCCATTCTGTGGAAAAATCTGATTTCTACAGCCTCTTGGATCCTTAGGACTGGAGAAGACAAACAAAATCTTTGCTCAGATAGCATGTGGTCCATGATATTTCCCAGTGCATCATGTGCACCTGACCATGTAGCTGGCCTTGCCCCATGGAAAGATGGTCCTTCCAGCTGTGGATGTCCTACCTACATCATGGTTTCCTTGGGAAGCAAAGGTGTGCAGTGAATTTGCAAGTCAGTGTGTTTGTGAGAAGTGCCTGGACAAGGACTAAACTAACTGCAAGCAATTGTGCTGTCTTTACAAATGAGCCAAGGTACATATAACTGACCATCAGTTTTTGTTTCATGAGCCCTAATGCCTTAATGTGCATTTTATATACCCTAAGCTGATGATGTGTTGAAAATATCTGTAGGTTAAATAAACCTAAATATGGTTTTCCAACAGCTGCCACTAAATGGTATATTCTAACTTGATCATCATTTTGAGATTCACGCTTTTATAAATGCAGAGCTAGAAGGCAATACTGACTGACATTCACACTGTGATGAAAATTAATCTTATTACTGTGGTTTAAGACATCCTCATCATTGTGGGTCATAATCAGTTGTAATGAGACTTAGCATGATCCAAATGTGAGCTGAAGCTCAGGTGACATGCAGCTGAAGGTGTGTTGTGTCTGGTACCAGGTGCACATGTGAAGGAACCTCTTGCACAAAAAAGGACTTAGTAAGGGCTTTAGGGGTGTGTTAGACTATTTACTGTGTGACTGGAGCAAGGGACATTGCATTACTGTCTGCTCAGATACTCTGCATTTATTTGGCAGAACTGGAGCCCACTAGCTAGACAACTTTGTCTAAAAGATTTGGATGAGTACTGTGCACTCTACTTCAGAAAAGGTGACTATCACCCTCCACATACAAATTGTTATGTTTTGATTTGTCTTTTCTTTTTGGGTGAAATAAAACTCTTCTGTTAGTCTCCAGCACAAATTAGAATTAGTTAATTTTAAATAAAAACCCCGAACTCCCTGAGATGACTTCACCAGGATATTTTTCTCTCTTGTATAATGTTTATTCTCTCTAATAAAGTTCAGAATATAAAATCTCCATGGAGAAGTATATTGCTTAAACTAATCTCTTCCCTCTAAGGGTATTACCACCCTGCCAGTGTGTGCAGTAGGGAACCTCCCCAGTACTTACTGGGTGTGCTATGGGAAAAGAGACTGTGACAGGAACAGGAAAGTCTTAAAAGCTGTGTTTCAAAACCAGCTCATTATTAGCATGGGCACTCTCTGACTTCCATGTCATTCTGGTCCCCCTGATGAGTGACAGAGGTTTATGCTTTATTTCTCCCATGCTTTCTCTGTTTTTTCTTTCTCCTTAAATTCTGAACTCTTGGTTTCTTACAATAAGACTGTCCAGTGTGTAGATACTGAGTTGCTGGAGGAGCATCTTGATAGTACTTTAACTGAGATAATTGAAACTCTGCTGTTATAAGTGCATATTTATTTGCTGTGCTGGATTGGCACTTAATAATATTTTTCATTACAAGGAGGCTTCTCTTGTTCCAACTGAAACATTAACTTTACTATTAGTTTTGAAGGTTAGAAGGGACCCTTGGGAAAAAGTACTTCCCGTACAGTGCAGGGCATGTTGTTTCATCCATATTGCCAACAGCATATTTTGGAAGGCATTGAACCTTGATATAAGAGATTGAAATGATCGATAAAATAGGTTGCTTTATTAACAAGCTGTTAAAATAATTTGTTACCTCTGTCTACATCCTGTCATGCCTTTTTGCAAAAGATTAAAGCAAGCCCTCTTCTTAAAGCCCAGCCCTGTTCTAAATTCCTCTCTATGCAAACACTGTGTCTTCATGCAAGATTGTGATTTCATCATGCTTCTAAATTTCCCAGAGAAAAATGAAACATTCAAAGGTTCTGTCACTTGTTCACTTTTCAAATAAGTTTTTGCAGTCTTTGAATCATTCTTTTGCGTCTTGCCAGAGTCTAAAATTCTTTATCAACCTCTAATTTAAAAACTGGAAATCCAGACTGGACATAATGTCTCAACAGAATGGGCTTGGTTGAACCAGCAAGAGTAATGCTGTAATTAACTTAATGCTTAGACTTAAGTATCAGACATCCTAAAAGACTGAACTGTACGTGATTTTCTCAGTGTGGACTGTAAGCCTTTGTTATCAGTCAGTGTTGATAGTATCTTTTGTTACTGAAATTCTCCATGCAGAAACATTAAATCATTCTGGTGTTTAATAAAAAAAAAAATCAATGCTTTTTAAAAATTGTGCACCTAAATTAGCTTCTCCCACACCTCTAGCTACCTGTGCTTCTGTCTTTCTCTATCAAAGGTAATTCCTTCTGGAAAGTATTCAGGAGCAATGAATAACTGGAGGAGGTACTTGCAAATTTCTGTTTAACTTAGCAGGAAACAACGTGAAGAAAAAAATATTAGAAACAGTGTCAGGAGAGTGTAAGAAAGGCTGAACCTCAGACACCAGCCTGCAGAGAAGCAGATCAATCCCTTGCAGGAACTGTGCACTAGCAGACACTTAAGTAGCTGGGTGTCCTGGGGAAGGGGTTTTCACAACTATTTAATGTTAAATACTGTTGTAGACAAACAGAAATGTATAGATTTGTTCCAGGGTAACAGTTCTTCTTCCCCTCTGAAAGCACTGCAAAAAGACATACCACGTTTATTTCCACTGTTGGCTGCTATCTTTAAAATCCTGCATTAATTTCAAGCCCTGTCTGACTGTGGAGTAGGCCATGAACCCAAACCAACAGGGTTCCCTACCAATGCAAAGAACACCCCGAGTTTTACCTGAACCTGTGCTGCTAGGTTTTATCCTAAATTTGTGATCGTAACTGCAGTGTGCACTGATGAGCTGTTGACCAAAACTTTCCTGCATTCTTTAATGATTTGTGTGTCTTGCAAACTGGAGCTGGCCATCTGTTAAAGTGGACAGTATAGTGAAATAGGTTGGTACAAATGTTGGCTGAAGAACATACCCTTTGAAGACTATGGTAGCTGTATTCATGTTACTATACGAGTTTTTTTCTTTACAGTGAAGTGAGCAGGTTTATTCAAGAAGGAAGGCACTATTTGAAGGTGCCTTGGACCAAGTCTTCTGAACAATCAGGTTATCTTTCAAGGGCTGTTATTACACAAGCATAACACCAGTATTTCCACTGAGCTACCAGTGTAAGTGACATGAAAACCAGCTCTGCTACTTCCTCATTACACTTTAAAATTTATTTCCTTTTAACACCTTTGCAAATGAAAACACTGCAAGTTTTAATTAAACTGTATTCCACAGTTTTGTAAGGCATGAATATGCCTGAAATTGGAAGTTAGCAAGAGCAGTATTTCTTTGTCAATATAAATCAGAAACATAAACAGTGAAAGAATACTATCTGACCCCTCTGTATAAAAACCCCCCAACAAACCCACAACAAAACCCAACAAAACTTCTCTGCATGAATTATTGTGTACTTTTATGTATTAGGTACTGCTACGCAAGGACCACTTTTCTAGCTACTATGCTGTAACAGCTTTTGGAAGACAGAAAACCTCTTCTCAAAGAGGATTTATAGTTTCAGAGATTTACTAGATAGATTTTGAATCCTCACCATAAGAAACAGGTTTTTTTCTTCCCTACACTAATGCACTAAATTATCACAAAACACTTGGTTACATTGATTGTGAACTGATTCTAAAGAAGCACTTAGTTGTGCTCAGGGCATTGAATTTCTGAGAGCAGTGCAGAAGTGAGAGAATCCAAAGGATATCTCACAATCACATTAAATTAGCTGACTTTGTGATAGAAATTGAAACAACATACTGCAAGCAGGGATAATATGAATAATTAGAGATAAGTAAAAATAAACATCAGGAAGTAAGATAAATCACACAAAAGCTGTCCTCTCTATGAAGTATTTTTCATCCAACTGCCATCATAAAAACAGCCCACTCATGCTGAGATTTATTCTTCTTTGGAATACAGATATGGCAGTTTCCATTTTTTTTTTCCCCAACAGCCCTTCCTACTTGTCTAAAAGTAAATTTTTTTCCTTGCTATTTTTTTGTGTGCATCTGCATCAGAATCAGTTCTTAGAAGGGTCAACCACATCTGTTGGCAGCACTAAAGGAATCAGGTGAGGTGAAGTAGAAAATGGTGTCAGTCAACTCCTCCACCAAAGGTTAAGGAGCAGCTGACAGGGTTTTCCTGGGTGCATCTCATCTTCTAGTCAAAGTGGTGCACAAGTGGACTATGAGGTCGTTTTACACTGGTATAAGACTGGAGAATGTCATTTAACCTGGCCTAGCCTGGTACTGCTCCCACCTGCTGAGCTTACAGGAGTGACCAGAGTGTGTGAGCTGTTCAGTGCAGCCACTCACAGCTCCCAGGACTGTGCATGGATGTGTTGGTGTGCTGAGGAAGTGCCATGTACCTGCTGCCTACGTGCTCGCACCTTTGCAGGAAATCCTGCTTCTCTTCACACCCCCTTTCCCTTCTCCTCACTCACTGGATTTATTGCACAAATACAGGACATGTTCTGTATTAGAAACACCCTGGCAATGTTGGTTTGCTGTGCTCAAAGCCTGCAGTATGTTCATACCCACTTCTAGCTGGGGACTGGAGACTGAAGTGTTCACGTCTGACCAAGATCCAGTCTGACTGCTGTGGTGATTTCTTAATCTGTGATTTGCTTGCTCATCACTGTGTCTGAAGCTGACCCCTTCGTCTTTCAAGTTTTCCAGTAAATTCCCAGTTCTTTGGGTTTACTTTTAGCAATCCAGGTTCCTAAGTGATGGCAATGTGATTATCTTTTGCCCAGTGACTTACAGGAAGGCTCCAAATACCTGACACCCTAGTAAAAGAAATTGATGTTCCCTGGTTAAAATGTTTAGGAGCAGAAATAGTGCCATATGAATGAAGTTTTTTTTAATGAACAGTTGTGAGAACAGTTTGATAAAGGCTGGAAATACACTGGGTATTCATGAGTAACAGTTCTTTCAAAGAAGTGAGCTTTGATTTCTGAATACAGGGAAAAGAAGAAGTGATAAATGGAAGAGATAATGTTGTTTGCTGCTAATAATTTATCAGCTCTAATCAGGGTGAAACCTATTTATTAAAATGTATGTGCAAATGTGATGATAGTATTAGGAGTGCCTCATTGTTGTTAATTCATTTAGTACTCAGTGTAATAGCACTAATCATAATTAGCTTCTCTGGTATTAATAGGGTTGTCACACAATACCTACTGTATTTGTATGAAAATTCCACTCTAGATTCTCATTAATTAGAACACCATAAAAATGCCAGTACTTTAATTTTCCTTATATTAAATACTTTGGAGAAGCTTCCAAGTTTTTCCTATTAGAATTTGTCAAAATACTGCGTCTACATTAATTTTAGCCAGGAATAATAGTTTGTAATCACCTACATATCACTAATTAATTTACTGTTTAAAAGTCTTTCATTCCTTAGGGGATTCCTGTTGCTAATGTGCAGAGGAGGAGGGGAAATACCTGGAGTTTTCTAACAGGTTTCTCTGCCAATCTTTGCAAAATTCTCAGTGTCAGGGTCCTGCATGGCTGGTGTCTCCCTAGGTTGGGTGCCGGGGGACCAGATGCTGTGGGGACTCTGTTAGGGCCCGGCTGGGCAGCCAGGGACTCTGGGCACCGGCCTGGCAGTGGTGCTGGGCTGATGGAGCCTGGATGTGGGGCTGCAGGTGGGGTCCCTGTCCAGCCCCATGGTGCGATGGCAGGCACAGCTGTGGTACCGCAGCTGTGGGGCTGCTGGGGACCAAGGGGCAGAGGTGTGGATTAAAGCAGCTCCTGAGGGAAGGGGGTCTGCCTGCAGCACTCTCTGGAGCCCCTCCAGAGGCAGCAGGAGGAAGAAGCAGTCTTCTCTCCAGGCTAGCCCTGAGCACAGGCAACCAAGCCTCCATTAGAGAAGCGATCTCAGGGCCCTTGCCAAGGTGTTTATGTTTGCAAATAAAGGACACAGGCAGTGTATCAGCAGTTCTAAGGCTCTATAAGCTTCCCCTCTGCAGAGAGTCAACTTTCTGGCAGCCTTTTTTCTGCCTCCTGCTTGTGCCTAAGCCCCTGTCTTGCTGTGCTGCTTTTACAAATCCTTTTGGTTATGGAAATCTTTCATCAGAACACAGACACTGAGAAATTCTTGATTTCCTTGACCTCTGGTCATAGGCTTCAGCCTTTTGCATGTGAAAACTGATGGCTGCAAGATGGCAATGCTCTCTGCCACCCTGTGAGAGTTGGTGGTTCTCACTTTAGCAGATGGATTGTGGATCTGAAAGTAAAACACTGAGCAGTCTGTGGCCATAAACCAAGCTACTTCATGGCAGGATATTAGGTTAGGAATGGGATATTTAAACCTGGTGTGGTAAAGGCAGCTGGAGTTGTACCTTGATTGGTGACTTGAGGGACTGGAATGCAATACCTGGTTTGAACTGGTATTATTTATACAGGAATTTGTAGCTCTACACTTACCAGAAGAGTTTCATCTCTGTACTTTCCTAATCTACAAATATCCTGTGGTGTGCTTTAATAGGTCTAATATTTTGTATTACAGAAGCACATAAATTGAGTAAAAACGTTAGAAGATCTTTGTTTTCAGACTGAGAGCTTCGGGATCTGTGAACCACCACAGGGTTAATTAAAATTCATGTTTCCTTTATATTTTCTTTCTGCCTCATTTGCATTCAGGGTATGTTCTGAGCAGGTTTATTTTGATAGATTGTTATCCACAATAAATTGAAATACCTTCTACAGTGCTCTCTATAGGATAAGAAAAAATTACTTGACTTATATTCCTAAATCCTAGGTGACTGTGCCAGTGGATTGATTCATGCTGTAGCTTTCCACCTTCATTTAAACATTGCTGAAATGAGCCTGAAGCTTAATAATTTTTACTAGCTCTCTGAAAAAATATTGGAAGCTGTTAATTGATTGCATATTAAAAAATTTGTACAGCAGTAAAATCATCATTCTTATCACTGATACATACTCTGGTCCAAAATCCATCCATCAATTCAGACATGCTTTATTCTGCTTTATTTTCCTCTCTCACAGGGCAGTTTGTGACATGCTTGTGTTATGTCTGTGTGTAGTATAATGGGATGAATGTGCTTTTGATGCCAGCACTATTAAGGTAGATGTTAAGGCCTGATAGATCTCATGTCTCACAATCACGTTCCAAACTTCAGTATGATGAGAAGTGAAAAAGTGTGTCTATGGACATTGTTCAAGTGATAACTAACAATTGTTCTGAATATAAAGGAACGGACAAGAATTAAGGAATCTTGATCTCATGAAATGTGTCTATTATAGATCTATGAAATTAGGATTTAATTTGTAGTACTTTTCTTTAAGAAGGTGCAGTTTGTCAAGGCATAAAATGTTCAGGTAAGCAAAGGAGAAATGTACAGCCAAAGCTAACATTTATGTTTAAATATGGCAGAAATGTAATCTATCACTTGAAGTCAAATCCTTAGCTAGAGCTGGTAAAACTTGTCTTCCCCAGTGGTGGGAAATGCCTTCCAGGAATTGAAAGCAGTACAATGTGATTCAGGTAATCTAAGATAGGAACTGTCTGGTGGAACATCCCTTCTGCCTCTTGCTGCTGCAGAGCTCATGCAACAGTGTGACAAAAGATGTTGTACTTTGCCTCTTGGAGTGTCAGGCACATTTGTAACCAAGTCCAGAGCCTTTCCCTGCTGGTGTTGAGATAAAAAAAAAGAGAGAAGTTCATAGAATCATAGAATATTTTGGGTTGGAAGGGACCTTTAAAGTCACATATTCCAACTCCCCCTGCAATGAGCGGGAACACCTCCAAGTAGATGAGGTGGCTCAATTCCCATCCAACCTGGCCTTGAAAACTTGCAGGGATGGGGCATCCACCAGTTCTCTGGACAACTTGTTCCGCTGTTTCACCATTATCACTGTAAAAACTTCCTTATATCTAGTCCAAATCTAAGGGTGTTTATTCTCTATTCTTTTTTTCCCCTTGTCCCAGTAACAAAATAAATTTGTCTGCCTGGCAGGTCCCTACATTACTTTTTGAATTCCACGGTCACCACAGATCTGTTGAGGAAAACCCTCACAGTGGATTGCATAGCAAACAGATGCTGGTTTAGTATTTACTTTCTGATGCTACTTGCACTTTTGAAGAGGTGCCACCAAGATTGATAGGCCTGATTTTCTTTACATTTTTTTCCCACTATAAATTTTATGCAGCTTTTATTCACTTTGTAAATTGTGTTTTCAGATCCAGATAAAGGTGCCTGATGGTTTATTCATTTCCACCCTATTAGCTGGTCTAAAGGAGATGCAACCTTTGCTCATTAGCCTTGCTTATATACTTCTACTGCCATTGTACACAAATTAATCTTGCAAGAGATTTTAGTCATGAAAATCTGCTTTGCTCCTGTAGGGTGTCCTAATTATCTATGCACCCTTATCAAAACTCTTTGTGACTTTTTTTCTTCCTTGTTGATTAAAACTGTGATGTTGAATTTGGTTTTTTCATACATAATCCAGCCTGGTGTCTATCTGCCTGGACACAAGTAAATTCATTTTTGTTGGTGAAGATTTCTATGACCAACTCTTAGTAAAAGTGATCTTGAGAGGCATCACTTGATTCTTTCATAATACAAATATTAAAAGATACTATCAAGTATTGTGAGCCTGTTATGTATTCAACTACTTTACAGAGTTAAAATTCAGGGCTGGATTGTGTGTCTTCTCACTAACCTTTTCGTTTTCTGAGACAGTATGATCTTAACAGGGAGGCCACGACACATTTCTTGTCTACTCAGCTCATGAGGTAGTTGCAACAGGTTTGCACCAGATTTGCAATAGATTACAGGCACTAGTGACATTTTCCCATGCCTGCGGAGTTGGCCACCCATACCCAACTGTATGAACAGATCTTAAGAGGGGCAGAGGAGTGGAGTACAGCTTTATAAACAGGGGCTGAAAAATCTTGGCTTGCCTAGAAAATGCAAGCTGGGAGGTGGTGTGGTAACAGTCCATTATTAAGTTAGCAGACATTACAGTTTTCTCTTCCCCCCCGTTTAGCCTCAAAGACCCTGTTGGTGCTAGAAGAAAGAGAGAATGATTTAAAACCTTCCAAGCAGTGAGTTTCCTACCGTGTGGTGGAGCAATAATGGAAAACACAATGTGATGGATCTTAATAAACTTACTAGTAGAAGATACATAACAGCAGGAGATGAGACTCAGAAGCTCTGGAGGTCCTTTCAGGTGTTGTGTTTCTGTGAGAACTTAATTGTCTTCTGTGTGAATCATTCCATACTTGCCACCCCAAGAAGTAGGTTACACTGCATTATCTCTTCCTGAGATTAAAATTTCTTAATACTCTCCTCAGCCTCATACAGGAAGGGCTATTTGCCTAATACTTTGCTCACATTCATAAGCAAATTAGCTGGGAGTAAAAGGGGAAGGAAAGGAGAGGGAGGAATCTGATGTGCCTCCATTTACTTGCCATTACAACTACTCAAACGTTTTTGACTTACTGTAATGAAATGTGATTTTAAAATTCATGTTTGCAGATAAAAGTTACTTTCACTTACATTTTTTAGGTCTTGTTAAAATCTAGAATTATTTTCTTTTTAATTCTGTCCCTTTCCTGCCCTCTCTGTAGTCCTGGATACCAAATTGCAAAAACACAGAACACCCTGACTCCTTAAACTGCATGTTGCTGACACAAGTAAAGGTTAACCTCATAACTCAGGGATGTTTTGGGGAAAAAAATACAGAAACATAGATCAAGATCTATTTCTTCTCAAAACTTGCAAGCTAAAATCTCATTTCTTAGGAGTCATGAAATCTGTACTTTCCTGAGACAGGTTGCTCCTTTGGACCATTACTGGCATTGGCTTCCCAGGAAGCCAATAGATAAGAAGGTCATTCACTCTTTTTCTGGAGGAAGACAAAAGAAAGATGTAAGGATTTCCAGCAGTTTAACATGTGAAAATAGAAAGAAGAATGTCCCCTTCATGTGTTCTCCACACACCTGGCTCTGTGGGTTTGGGACCAAAGCTGGGCAGCCTTCACCTGCAAGCATTTTCCTGTGAAAATCTGGGAACCTAGGTCAAATCCTGGCCCTATTGAAATCAGTAAGAAGTTTTGGCACTGACATCAATGAGGCTAACATTTTATCCATTTTATTTTGCAGTTATTCTGTGCTCATAAAGTGCAAGGTATGTACTTTTTGCCATGGCTGCACATGAAAGGGTTATTTATGTACCTATTGAAAAAAGTGTACACCTTCTCAGTTAATATGCCAGAGGCTTTGTTGATGGGATATGAGCTAAAGGAATAAATTATTAAGAGACTACTGGCACAGGGATACTACGAGGGAAAAATATGTATAGTTAGGACCAGATGTCAAACTGGAGTTTCAAAATTATTATTCTGTATTTAGGATGGGTATGGAAGCTGAATGGCTCAAGCAAAATGTAAATCTTTTGGGAAGATAAAAACTCAGGCCTCACAACTGAAAACTGGAAACTCGTCTCTCAAGAGAGGCTTTCTATCTGTGAAATGGAGATAACAACCTTCCCCTTCTTTCCTTTATTTGTTAGTATCTTCTGGCCAGAGACTATCAGTAAGAATGAATTTACATAGTCCACATTACATAGATCTGTTTGTGTGAATTTATAATAGTGCCAAGAGGACTATTCTGATATTGATCAAGGCAGAGTTTCTCTTTATTTCCCAAAGAAAAAGGAAAGTGACTATTTCTGAACTACAGTAAATTGATCAGATGGTTTTTAGTATCTTACTGTGTTTCACCCAGATTTTAATAAAAGAATAGGATATTTCTCATCACAAGGCGAAACTCATAGAATTTAGAGAAGTGAGATGCTGTAATTATGGGAACAAAAGTCCAGCAGACTGCTTCAGTTGAATTATTTTGGAACAGAACTGTCTTTCATGGATTTTGCGCATACAGGAAACCAGCCTGGCTCCAGCAAGGCCTGTTGCCAGGAACACAGGTTTCCCTAATGATGGTGTGTGTTCCTTTGACACAATCTTTATCATCTGCGTTCTTTCAGTCATTCCTTTTTCAGAGTTCCCTTATATCCTGTATTTCTGCTTTAATTTCACATCCTTTCCTGCCTTTTCTTTCTATAATATGGCCTCCAAAATTGGAGATTTTCTTGAAATTTAAATATGTGCTGGATGTTGACAGAAGAGTTATCTGTCCCTCTCCCTGAGGTCTGCATTCACACAAGCGCAGAATGAGAGGAAGATGGAACTAAAATGGCATTTTATTACCTGGGAAAATTTTCATTGTTAAAGCTAAAATACAGCCCTGCTTATGCTGATGGATCCCATGTTATCAGTTCCAGAAGATAAAAAACATTTATTAATATACCAGTACTAGTATAAATATGAACCCAGTGGTGCTCTTGGAAAAAACTCCAAATCCTTATAAAAACTTTTGTGCCAAGCATGTCCTGCCCTAGAGTCAATCAATTAAATTTTGTTCTGATTATGTTATTTTTATAACTTAGTATCTTTGCCTGAGACTGCAATTTTGACTTAATAACTGATTTCTCTACCCAGGCAGAGAGCACTTCAGCTCCTTAGCTTGATCATGCCATTGAATTAATCTATTAAACATGCTTGATTTCTGATTATACCAAAGTTTGAAAATTGGTAATGTTCCCCACTCAGGCAGCACCTAAATAGAGTGGCCAGAATGTTAAAATTGAGTAGCAAGCAGAAGCTCCTAATGGACAATTCTTTTTTTTTTTTTTGTAAAGGAAAAGAGGCAGTTTCTCTTTATTTGTGACAGCAACGCTCTCTTCCTCAAATGCCAACATCTAACACTGGGAGGAGACCAAAAATAATGGGGCTACCATGCAGTAAATTACTGTGTGTGATATTACAGTTTTACAGAGCAAGAAATACTTTTCTTGTGCTTCACTAGGCTTTTGCTTTATGACACAATAAAGTCCTTTGGCAAATAAATGGCAGGACCTCAGCCCAAGGGAGTGGTGATGCTTCTCAGCAGAGTTTTTCAGGGCTTGTTTATTGCCTTATAAACTCCAAGCCAAATTAAGTTGCTATAATGTTACATTTTGCGTATGAATTATACCTCCCCTATCAGTTATGCATAATTCTTATTGCCTGGATTTCTTTCTCTTCTCTCTGTTCCCCTTCACATTTCTACCTGTATATATTATGCTAGGCAGGTCTCCTAGCCCAAAATGTATGGGAAATCTCACTTCTGCAAACTCTAGGTATTTATGAGTCAGGTACCAAAATCCTAAGATGTCAAATGAAATCAGTGCATGCTGGATATATCTTAAGGGGTCTGAGCTGATATTTTATATCTGGAACAAGTTAGAGCTTTATGGACTTACATATATTCTCTGTGGAAAAAAAGAAAAGAATGGACATGAAGAATCTCAAGTGCCTTTAGGGGTTCAGGCTTCAAATGTGCTGTGAGAGTTGGGAGCACTGAACATGTCTTATTCATACCTGACAAGGACTCATTTCAGCCACAGAAGACTTTCCAGAATGAGCAGTCAGCCTTGCTGTGAAGTTGTCTGTAGGAAGAAACCAGGCTAGTGAGCAAATAGAATGGATCATTCAGATGTGTCCTCCCTTCTGAATTTTGCAAATCCATGCAGCTCTCTCTCCCTATCACTGCCCTTGCCACTGCCTACAGGATACTTAACAAATGCAAGAAACAAAAGTAGACAGAATTATTTCAGACTGTCCATAAATGCAATAGGGGGTAATGAGACCGTAATTTAGGCTGGGAGGAACCTGAGGAATGTCTCCTGTCCCCTCCACCCCATTCAAGGCAGAGTCAGACCAGGGTGTTCAGGAGCATCTTGGTTGTCTCCAAGGATGCAGACTGCGCAGCCTTATATGTACTTTGGCCCTTTTTTCTTTCAATATATGTCCTTTGCCTGCCATCCTCCTGCAATAAATCTCTGGAAGGAGTCTTGGTTCTGTCTTCTTGATAACTCGCAGATATGGGAAGGCTGATATTAGGAGATGAAATTGAGCAAAGGGAAAGTTAAGTCCACTTTCTTTATTTTTCTTTTTATCAGTGAGGGCTGTGAAGCTCTGGACGCCCTTGCCGGATTAATTTAAAATTACAGAGAATATGATGTAAGAAATAACTTTTCACGGGCTCTAGAAAGGAGGAGACAATTTTCTTTTGTCCTTCGTATCATATGTTCCAATTAATATTTTAGGGAGTGTGGGCTGATAGAATTGCAGACTGTGAAGATTAGAAGCACTTCTTTATCCATGCCAGATCAATCCTTAATTTCTTCTGGTCAACAGCCTGCAATTATGTTAATGCTATTATTTATATAAGGGGACTCTTATGAACTGTAGAATACTGATCTTCATATTCTATTTTGTTAACAAATTCTTTGACATGAGATGAAATGCAAATGCTTTCATTCCCCTGCTGCTCAGCTCTCCCTGTTCTGCTTCAATCTTCCATACACTTTCAGCTGAGGCACAATGCTTATTTTTTCCATAGACAATGATGATATATAGTAAATAAGGACAAAGTAGGTGATCCATGCATTATATTGTGAAACCTGTGCGTCCACTGGCTTGTTTTATTGCATTTATGTTGAAGTGTTGTTAGCACAGGGCCTCAGTGGCAAGCAAATCACCCTGCTTTTTCCAGGTGTTGGTATCAGCTGAGCCCCATTGAGCATTAGGTAAAACAGGTGTGTGTGCACTACGTGGTGAGTGATAACCAGAGTCCTGGTGCTCCTCGTTTCCTTTTGTTCAGCTTAAACAAGGCTGCCTTTGAAAAAGGACTGGTGTGAGCTTCACCAGGGCTGGAGTCTGCGTGGAGGCTTGTAGGGGCTGTGAGGTTGTGCTCCTCAGCAGATCCATGGACTTTAGAGAGCTGATGGCTTGGGCTTTGCTGAGGTACTTCTGGAGAGCCTCAGATGGGGTTGAAGGCTGCTGAGCTTGGTTGTCTGCATTTTGCCTATGAAAAGAGGGATTTTGCTGAGAAGATGGGAAGTGTGGAGCAGGACTCTGCTGTCCTTGCAGCTCATGGCAGAACTCCCACCAACTGCAGGAGCAATGCCTGGGGTTATACTGGGTAAGTGCTCACAGTGTTGTGTACCTGCTGATGAAGCTCAGCAGGGTTAATGGCACTTGAAAGTCATGTGCCTGGTCAGCTCTTTAAAAGTGTCAAAATAGAAGCCAGTAAAATGACCCCTGGGGATGTAAATTTGGTCATACTTACAGGAACTCTAATTTAATTGCAAGGCCTGAGTCTTGTCCCATGAGGGCAATGCAAAAATACTCATAGTGAAAACCAGAAGGTCTGAGACTTAATTCAGGAACAGTACTTCTCATTGTAAAAGCTTAAAAACGCAACCTCTAAGTCCTTCTGTGCTACCACACCATGAAAAATATCCTAAATTGTGCAGGTTGAAAAGTCTCAGGAGTTTAAAGTTAATATAGTTGATATTTTGGGGTCTACTTAAAATTTTGTGAGTGCCTGAAATTATCTCTGTACTGCAGTTTTTGGCATAGTTCCATTTTCTATGGGTTAGTGGTCAGGTTTTCATTTGTGCATAACATAAAGTAGTTTCTTTTATTGTAATTTTTTAAAACTTTGTTCTTAATTAACTAGTATTTAAAAACACTCTGATTGTTTTGCAAGGCTGCTATGGTCAAGTATATTACAATTCACATTCTTACCCCATGTCAATTAGCAAATTAGCAATGAAAATCCTAATTAATTTACTACCCCTACAGTATGTTGTCTTTCTACCACAGATCCATGTTTAAATGTTCCTTGGAGATTGGCCTTGTCAAAGAGTATAATTGAAGAATAAAGCTTACTGTATTCTTTATTGAAAACAGGCTAATTTATGTACCATTTAAAGATTACTTTCTTTGCTTTAAGTTTTTTTTTTCTGTCAAGTGGTGCAGAAAGATCTGCCTTATCAAAACTATGTCTTTTTTGGTTGGGTTTTTTTTTTGTCCCCCAGTAATTAGAGTTCCCACCCTGGATGGGACTGAACTGTGCTGAGTCTGAACTTGGTCTATGGGGATTTGACTGCTGATGTTCTGCAGTGGCATATTTAGAAGTGTGTGAGATGGATTTTTTTCCCCTCTCCACTGAGCCCAAAGCAGAGTTGAAGAACAAATATAGTTCTCCTTCCAAGTATTTCAGGGCCTGTGTCTGGGTTGGTAGAGTGGCAGTCGCTTTTAAACAATAGTTTTTAGTATAAAATACAGAAATCTAACTGTTACACTTCTCCCATGTGCTTTAACCTTTATCTGTTATAAAACCTAAAGCTCCTTTTTAGCCATTGCTGTTAACAATTAAACCTTTCAGTATGACTGATCATGATCAAGTGCAATGAGGGAAGCTGTAGCTGCTCTCAGTATGTTAGCACAGCTGCTATTAAATATATTTAACTTTTATATGCAGGGAGTCAGAAATCCATGGCTGATCCCTTTGTTTTCACCTCAGTGAATCCTAAAGATCAGCGTTTGCAGTGAATATGTGTTAATCCACTGCTGCCAGCTGGTAAAGCACCCATGAATAATGGGAGATTATAAGCACCTCGCCCTTTCCCCGAGTGCATTTATCTGTGCTCATTCAGGGACAGTGCCAGCGAGGGTTGGCACAGCTGTCCCGCGTAATGGAACCCTTGACCTAGGAAAACTATCCAGGGAGCTTTAGAAAGATGATCCCTGATGGTATGCAAGTCACTGTAGCTTTCTGCCTGTGACTGCTCCAGCTCTGACTTCCCAACCATAAATTCATACAAGTGGCTCTATGGCAGAAGAGATTGCCTGATGTCTGTCCCTGTGTACCCAGTGCTTTGTGCGGCGGGGCTCTAGGAATGGCAGCACATCAGCTCCAGAGCCTCTGGAGTCTGTCTGCTCTCCCTGCACCGCGTTAGCACTGTAGTGCAATTAGTCATACTGTGTGCACACCTCTGCAGCTCGTGGGACACTGCCACGCTGTCACAGGGGATTAGCAGCTGCTTAGCAGACTGTTTAGTTAACTAATACACAAAGGGGAAAACAGAGCTCTGTGTTTATGAGGAAGGGGAATTTCACATCCCATATTAATATAGTAAAATGTGTATTGATAATGACAAACTGTGAGGGCTAATATGCAGGAAATAATAAGCATAACCAAAGGCCATTAAGACTAATGACAATCTAAATAGTGTTTTAAACAGTTGTTTCTAAATATGCATATAAAGTAGGGGATTAATTTAATAGGTATTTATGATTTTTCATTGAACACCATTACATACCTCCTTCCTCCCTCTGCCCCTCCAAGTTTAATATAATCCTGTGCTAGAAAAGATATAAGCACACACATGCAGAGTAAGAATAAATATTGATGTGAAATTTTTTTTTGTTAAATACCATGCCATATTAATGAAATGTAACTCTCTTTTGTATCTTGGCTGTTGGTTGGAGAAATGGGAATTGGAGTATTTAGTTGTTAATAAATAGCAAAACTAGAACAGTGTGTTGCTTGAAAATGGAATCTGGTATTATAGGAAAGTTGACACTTCTGTATAACATGAAATAAATTCTTCTCTGCAGCAGTTGGTAGGGGTTTTCAATTGCTAGGATTTTCTTCAAGGAGACCAATCTCAACATTGTAGTACTGAAATGAAAACTGAGTAGATGCATCCATTGTGTCATGAGGTAGTCACAGCAACAAAAGCAATAGTTTGTGCTGAAGCACATGCTCTAGAGAAACAATGTGGCAAACTAGGACACGTTGTCTTCTCAGTTTCTTAATTCAAGTATGACAGTTTACTTTTGGTTAGTTTAGTAATCTTTATCTGTTGCTTTCCTTGTAGCTCCAACTACCAAAAATAGAGGAAAAAGATGGTGGTGCAATGTAGGCATTCTGAGAGGGAAAAAAAAGTTAGAGAAGTACAATTTGTATAGTTTCCCAGACATTTCTAAAACTATTCAAGCCAAAAGTTTGTCAGTATTTCATGCTGACTTTTTTCATTAGCATTTCTATTCCTGTTCACTTGTCTGCAAGGATTAAGCTTTTCAGAGAAAGTGTTGTATGGCTGAAATACTTTGCTGGTGCTTGTGACATTTAGTCATTCCTCCATTTACTGCAGCAGTATCTTGTTCATTTAATAGCCATCAGTTTTGGACTATCTAATTTGTGACTGCATGACTGTAAATGTATTTCAATTCTCAAGAAGCTGTTGGCAAAATTTTCCCCTTAAAGGGTAAGCAATTTCACAGGGCTCTTGGTTTCTGTGAAGTCCAGCTTTCAGTAAGCAGCAGGAGTAGGTTTTTTTGTGCAACAGAAATATCGCTTACTGCAGTACTCCTGCCTATACTGTTCAGGACATGTGCTGTCATTTGAAATACAAATGTACTCACACTTTGATATACTTGCTGTACTTTTTTCTCCTTTATCAAAATGGTTTGACAGAATTTTGATGAGACTGTTTGTTTGACAGGATAGTGCTATTCTTTTGATGTAAAGTGCTTTACTGAGATTATGGCTGTGCTTGTATTCTGATATATTTATCTTTGAAATAAGTTTGTAAGACATTCTTAAGCAGGAAAATGCTGATAAGATCACAACAGTGAAGCATCTTGGTAAACTGATGGTATTTTTTACAATTAAGCATAATCATGGTCCATCAGTCCATTGGACTAAGAAAGGGTATAAACTGGCAAATAGCACATAAAAAGGAAACTGAAAAAGATACAGATCTCAGCTCAGTTTGAGCACTGGTCTAGAGTTAATCACATTAATGGCCCCAGGAAGCCATCTGATGGGTCATACAGAACAGTTGTGTTTATTCCTCATCCACTGTTTGTGGGGCACAGTGCAGAATGACCACGTGTATTTTATGTAAGCAATATACCAATTTTAGGGCTGAGGAAAATGCGTGTCCGGTTTGTCCTTTGGGAGCAGCTTCTGAAGGTTGCAGTGCTTGACTGCTATTTTTGCCTCAATGTTCACTTTAGTAATGAACACAGCAGGAGCTTTGGTAAAGCTGACAGGAAAAAAGGGGAAGTCACAGATCAGGAAAAGGCTTGTTAAAGAACTTCTGGAGAATCTGAGCATATTCAAATCAACAGACAGATGAAATTTAACATGGTGTGCTCAGTGAACTGGTTAATTGGATCCATTTTCAGTTAATTTGGAGAACTCATAGAAGACAGGTGAGGTTTCAAAAGGACAAATATACTTGCAGGAAAGAAAAAGGGGACATGGGAATCATGGCCCAGTGAGTTTAATTACAAGACCTTAATTGTTCTAGAAAATCTACTAAATAGGGATGCAAGTTTTGCCCGTATCTGGAGAGAAGAAAATAGTTGTGGAGAGCTGTAAAACTTCAGGTTTAAGGCAGATAAATTCTACATTTAAAGGCTTGTTGGAAGCTTATACTGACATTTGAATTTTGCAGTACAAATCCATCTTGCCTCCCTATCTCTGAAGTCATACATGGGAATCTTCAGTCCCCTGGGCCAAATGCTACTTGCTGTGAATAAATAGCATTAATACCATTATTACAAGTCTTTACAAATTTTGGAGTTTGTTTTAGTTGGCTGATTATGCAAATTGAACCAAATCTGTGTGTATTGGAAAATACTTGGGTTACCTGAGCCATAGAAAGAAATTAGATCCTGGCAGGGTTTTGGGACCACCTACTCAAATACTGCTGTGGAAAGACCAAGAACTAGCAGTTACCACTGTTATTAACTAAGCAGAAGAGTAAGTTAATGTACACTGGAGACAGTTTTTTCATAGAATGTGAGTTGCAGAGAATTCTATATAGTGGAGGGTAAGGGTCTAAAGGCAGAAAAGAGAAACAGCAGAAACCTTAACAGTGTGTGTTATGGCAAATAAGACCAGGCAAGACAAGAAGACTGAAAGCCACAACAAATGCTATCATGTTGTCTCAGCTTCTGAGCACTAGGCCAGAGTGCATAGCAAGGACAAAGGAGATGATGTTCTCAGAGCCAGAGCATTTCTTCACTCTCCTCTGTCATCCTGAAAAAGGTGATGAACAAACTGCCAGCCTGAACGCAATTAAGCTGGACCTATGTTAATCCCTTTTAATTGGGGCACAACTCCCTGTGCTAGAAATAGTGATGTCAGCACTGAAGGAAGAGCCCCAGGCACTGGAACAGATATGAAAATGAGCAATTCATTTTGCCCCCAAAGCATGAAATAAAACAATGTCTTAGAAAAGACTGTGACAGATCTGAGATTGAAGAGGCTATGTTGGCCATTTTCAGCTAGAGAGTAAGTAAAATAAACTTATGGGTAAAGAACAGATTGGAAAATATGCAAGAAGTTGCAGTTATAGCAGCAGAAGAAAGTCTTTAACCATTATTAGGTTTAAAAAAAGTCATGTACTTTGCCTTGTGGGAAGAAGGGAACGGAAGAAGAGTTGGAGCATAAAAGGGTAATGGTGAAGTTTTCAACTGATGGTACTGTGATGAAAGATGATAGATGAAAGAACCCAGCTGTCCCGTAATTTACACCCCTAGGAAAGTTCTTGTGCCTTCAGGCAGATAAAAAGAGGATCTTGGCTCTGTCTGTGTTATGAAGGCAGTGAATTTGATTTCTCATAGGACTAATGTTAAAAAAACTTTCTCTGAAAATGAGGGAGCTGACTCAGACAGAAGGTTATGTTTTTTAATCCACTTTCTCAAAAGTGCTGGAATTTATGCATTTACAATATTATTGCAGTACTTCTGTTTATTATTAGATGTCAGCAATATACAAAAGTTGTAATTTCTAAAATGTATATAGTGTTTTCCATGAGGTGGGCTATTCCTGGTATAAAGAACTTTTGAGATACATAGTCTTATTTGAAAAACTTAATAGTTGCTGATAATTCTGGCTGAGTAGGTACCTCATGGGGTTGTTTTGCTGTTATGCTGCTTAATTATCTTATTTGCTATAAAGTTAGAAATAATTATTTAACTTTTTTCCAACTGTTCTTCTTAGCCTAAGGGCAGACCATGCCCCCTGTGTTGCTTGGGACTGTTGCAAAGATTTGCAACGGTGAGGGTGTTTATCTGCTGCTTCATTGCTCACCTGCTGTCCTTTAGTGATAGCTCAGAGATGTTAGGAGGTGTGGGGAGCCAGTGTTGTACAAGGTGATTTGTATTTGGCTTAGAACCTAAAAGACACAGCACAGATGAGAGGAAATTGAAAGCTGGGGAGTTCAAAGGTAAGTCTTCAATGAAGAATGGTGTGAACTCCAGAAAAGTTTTCAAAAGAGCTTAATTTTGTTTGGGGTCTAAATACATGTGGCTCATAACTCTATACATAGAGTCCCTGTGTGATGAGAAATGAATATACAATACAACACACATCCCTGAAGTGGGAGAGATTGCCACTCAGGTATCTATAGAAGATGTTAGACAGCATGATGCTGGGAAATATACCACATGAAAAGCAGTACAGATTGTCCATTTCAATCATTAAGCTTAGTGATGAGCTATGTTCTTATAACTTGACAAATAATTGAAAGAGGTGAATGTCCAGTGCTGCAGGCAAGCACATGTGTTCCTGTTACAGATAATAGCAGCTACATCCTGGATCTACTGATGTATTAACTTGGAATTGAAGGGTTTTGAATAACACTACCTGAGTTAGTAACATAATAACATTACAATAACATTACATAAACATCACATAACCTCATAACGTGCACAAAGAGCAGCACTGTGGGCTGTGTGCTTGTGAAGGCTACCAGGGGCTCTGGGGCTGAGGCAGCACAGTGACACTGGCTACGGACGTGAGGGACCTCAGCACCCTGGTGTTACCTCGCAGGAGCACCTTTCTGCTGCCCTGAGGGAATCCCCCTCCCCACCTCCTGACATTCTGGGGGCTATGCCTCTCTGAGTGACATACACTGCTTTACAGCAAGGCTTGATTTATTGGGACTGAAGTGGCATTTCTGGATGTCCTTCAGATATTGTTTCGTTGCTGAGTGAAACGGCTTGGGTTGAAGAGCAGCTGGGAGGCATTTTATGACATACATACCTCTACTAAAGAGGATTACATTCTCTGCTTCCTATTTCTAATGGGTTGTACGATATCTCAAAGTAACCTGGATGGCATTTAATTGGATTTTTGTGAATAAAATGCAAATGAAATTATGTAGGTGAGAGATTTGAAAGTTCTTAGCCAAAATGTTTGTCTCTGAGGTTCCATTTTTAAAGATTTCCACAGGAAACCTTAAATTTTCTGTGCTGAAAATGCTGAAATGTGTATTGAAAGCAAAAGTCTCTATTGATATACACCAGCATAGAAAAATACATTACCTCACTCAGAACTGGAAAGCTCTTGAGGATGGCATCTGCTAGATGAAAAAGCCTGCAGAGGAGAATACTGCTGAAAGAACTTTGAAAGTACTGCTGTTTAAATAGGAAAGTGTTATCACTTGTTTATGTACTTTGGAGGGGAAACAAAAAAAGACTATAAATAATATCTTTAATTATCCCATACTCAAATGTCCTGTTGTGCATGTATGCTATCAATAAATTGATGATACTGCCATAATAGGCAATGATTCCAAACATGTATAGTCGATAACAAAAATGTATGCTGAGCCGCTGGTTGCATGTCAGAAAATTTGTTGCTACTTTGAACTAGCTATGAAAGTAGACAGAGACTTGGTTTTAAATCTGTTTCATAATTTATGACCTTCTGTGAGAGGGGAAGAAGTTGTCTTTGGGATAAAGAAAAGTAGAGTTTAAAAATTCTATAAAAGGTATGAAAATCATGGTGCCTTTAATGATTGTAAAAATTTTCATTTTTTAAATAATCTTTTTTGCTAAGCTTTATCTCCCACACACAAACTCCTCCTGAGGTTCTGCACTCCCAGCTGACTCTGCAATGCAGCACTTGGAGGCCTCCAGGCAGAGCAAGCAGCTGTCTGTCAGGTAGTCTGATGTTAAAAAGCAAGGGGATGCAGAAGATAAAGCACAAGATTGATGTGCTTATGGTAAAAGCTGTAGCCAAGCTCACAATTTTGAATTTTGTGAAAAGATGAGGAGGTGGGGAACTGCCTCTGGCAAAGTAGCTTGAGTGTCTGTGCTGGTTGTGGTGTTGCATGTACTATGTCTAAAAATCAGCCAGCACCTCAGAAATCATGAGGTTATATACTTGTATGTGTTTTGTACAATATTTTTTGATTGTGTTGGTAGCCACAACTCCCTGTGAATATCCCTGTGGGTGACAGAGGCAGCTACTGGTGGGATAATGAAGAGCAGGAGAAAAACCCTCCTACACTGTCAGTTATGACTGATTTCCAAAAGAGCCATCAATGGCTGACCCTTCCAGTAGCCAGTGGCTGGGCTGGGCCTAAGAAGTCAACTCAAGGTGTCTCTGGTGTTTGGTTTCAGGAGGGTGCCTTGCAAATTTGAATTTAAATGTGAAATCTAACCTTTCAGTCTTCCTGAGAGTCATAGGGGGAAGCTGAGTGCATGGCCTGGTGGGCTGTGGTGGTTTGAGGTTTTGTTCTAGAAGAGCTAGAGGAAGGGCACCCAAAGGTGGGAAGAATTCCTACTGATAAGTCTAACTTAGGTTGTGTTTAAATTTGTTTTACTTGTGGTCTTTTGTTTACTCCCAACTTGCAGCTGAAAGTGTAATTTTTGTCTTGCAGAATAAATGCTTGCTGTTTTGCTATAAAGAATGCTTTTTGTTATATGGACCAAGTGAGTTCATTTGAAATGGAAAATCTCAGGGTTTTCTGTTCCCATGGATGCATTGCATCGAGAAAAAAGCAGATGTGTCCAGTCTGTGTGAAGCAGAGTGTGAAAGGGACAGTATACTAACTGGTGGGCAGATGTCTTTTTTTCTAGGTGGGAATTCCCTCTAGCTGGCTCAAATCAGCACTCTATCTTCAAAGAGCAGATGGTAGAGAGGCATCCCATGGTGTGGATACAGCCAGAGTAATTGCTGTGGCTTTTTACAATGTAGCAGAGTTTCTAGAATGAAAATGTATACAGAACCTTTTGAGTTGCGTTTTGGTGGCAGGAGCTGTCCACATGGGATGTTTTTCTTGCTCCCAAAATGAAAGGGATTGAAAAGTGAGTCTCCTAATAGTCTGTCTACTTGGATTAGGAAAATGTTTCCCTTCCCCCTGTAATCAGAAGTTGGTGTACATTGCAACAATAACTGCTGTTCCCTTGGTTTCTGCTTCTCTTCATCCCCATGGCAAAGACACTTCATCCTACTCTACAAATAGCAGCTTTTCAGTGAAATGCTGCTCTGCACTGGAAGGAGAGAGTAGGGTCAAGCCTGCTGCTATGCTGCTGTTGCAAGAGGGCCCTCAATACAGGTACTCTCTTCTGCAACCCAGCTGGCTTGGGGTGTGCTCCTCATGTCCCAGGATGGGGTGGCACCCACAGTGAGAGGAACAGAAGAAATGTGGTTTGGTTATACACACAGGATCTTCACGCAGGCAAACACCCTGGCTCCTCTGAAAAGGGAGCTGAAGCTTGAGGGACTGTAAGAGAATGTCACATAAATAACAGACTTGGCAAACCAAAAGGAATCCCCTCTGAGCTGTTCTGCTCCTATTCAGAAAGAGGTCCCTCAATACCTGCTAATTGGTACAAACCCTACAAAGTGAGGTGAAATCACGCTCTGGAACTTGAACAAGTTAGAGGGAAATAGTTCACTGCTGGTGTTCCTATATTCCTCTCAAGGTAAACATAGGAGTTAAATTCTTAGCACAGTAAAATTATAGGGCATTCCACATCAGGACAGAGCTATATGCGTCCTGGCAGGGCAATCACAGAGGCTGCATTTCTAAAGAAAACCCCCTATGTGATTCCTGGCAGGACAATCACAGTGTTTGAAATCTCCAGCCGTGAAAAACTGCATAATACAAAACTATCAAAACAACTGATATTCCCAGCATGAAAAACATCAAGGGGGCACAGAGGCTTAAATTGTATTAGTAAAACCTTGCTGTAATTGGCCTTTGGCATGAAAGAAAGAAGCTGCCATTCAGTTCTTTGGCAAGTGCAAAACTTTTTAAGTTGAATTACTGAGAATAATAACCTTCCTTTCTAGGATTAAACTGCAGATTAGAGCATTGCCCATTTAGAAGTTTACTTGAAAAGGGTATCTCTGAGTATGTCTGCACTCCCTGACAAAAATAAGGGTGTCGCAGCATCGGATATGGGAAAAGAGAGACAAAAGGCTGGTATCCATTTCCTCAGGAGCTTACTGGGAGACATAGATGTGGCTTCAGAAATTGCCAACATGGCATTTTGGTTGCATGCAAGGTCCAAGTGTGTCAGGATGATGCTTATGGTCAAAAAAAGGAGACTGTATAAGAAGAAAAGTATTGAAGCGCCCACCTGGAGCTCAAAGAAAAGGCTTGTGTAGGAAGTGGCCTGACAGTGGTTTAACTTGATTAAAAGCTTTCTGCTCCCTCTTTCCTTAAGTGAGGTGACAGCAAAATTGCAGTAAGACACCTCCTTGCTAGTGATGTGTCACTATTACATAGTAATCCTTGTCAATCCCTGTTTTAGTAACTGAGATGGAACTTGGTAGCTGTATGAGAACTTGTTCTTGCCAATGTTTGTGACTCATCTCTGTGCTGTAACTCTCCTTCACCACAAACCCAGAGTCTGTAGAGTCACTTCTGCAGTGCTTGGTAATGCTGCATCCATAAAGACACTCATCTGTGAGTAGAGGGTTTGTGCTGGGAGACGCAAACAAGGGGCCAGTGGAGTTATGCAGGCTTGTCTGAGAATGTTGCTTGTGTACCTCACACCATTTGTGCCTGTGGCACTGCTGCTGTGAGAGCTGTACCTGCTGCACCTTGTGCATGACACTGCTTGGTAGGAGCACAGGCTGATTCTGACTGGATGCTTTCCCTGACACTTGTGCTTCTCTGCCTGCTCGTTGTATCCTGGGATTTGTGACTGCAGACTTTATTTATATGTACAGCCCCCAACTTGCTTGTTATCAAATACAGCGTAAGTAGGGAGGAATGCTCAAGAACTGTTTCTGTTTCATGAAACAATGGATTCCTGATGAATATGACAATTGCAGGGAGGGAGCTAAAGCAGATCAACTTGCAGAAAATGAAGATTTTAAATACTTCCATTAAGCCTAGAAGTCAGCATCCTTGCTGTTTTTCTCAAGGCAGGCAGGTCAGTAGAATGAACAGACATATTGTATGGAGACCCTCTGACCTCAGTTTAGGAGCATTGGGTCTTCCAGACCAGGTCTTTTTTCCTTTCCAGGACACAGTCAAAACAAGACTTTATTTATAGCTTAATGAGAGTGAAATTTGTACTGCTCCCTGATGCCCTCAAGTTTCACAGACAGTAATTCCATGTCCTTTCATATGTAGTGGGTGAATGAATAATGAATGCTGGTATTCCATGACAAAGAATAGAATGATGTTGCCTTAAAGCAAAATTAAGACTGCATTACACCTGCCTCAGGCTCTCTAGGCAGAGAGGAAGGCTTCAACCCTAGAGATGAAGAAGTGTCATTTTAGAAAGCACTGGTAGGCCTGGAGCCATCTAGCAGGTTTGAGAGAAACTTCCATGTGCTGCCAGATGAAGAAATGAAGCAATCAATCCAGAAGTGTCTGCTTCTGTAATTTCACAGTTGCATCAACTGCCTGGGATTAAATCCCCATAATTTCTTCACTACGGGGCTGATTTATTTTTTTCATCATGAACTCTTTACACTCAGGAGAAACATTTGCACTGGACATTAGGGAAAATTTTCACTTGGAAGATGTTCTTGCTGTGTTCATTCTCGAAAGTAATTAATGTGGGACACTTCACTGGAAGTATTTTCAAAAATGCTTATTTTTAATTTTTATCCAAAAGAAAATTTTCAGATGTATAAGCAAAACTATGAAGGATGATAATCTCTAGTAGGTGCACTCCAAGGTGCTATTGCTACCTAATTCCTAATTCTCTGCATGTTTGAAGACAATGATAGTCAACTCCTATATCTTGCTCTCTCCCAGCAAAGGGTCTGGGTGGCTTGATGCCCAGGGGGAGGGCAGATCTCTCTCCCACAAGTGCCTCCTCCCTCATGTCATACTGAGTGAGGCTTGTAGCAGAATTAGAGGCACTATCCTTACTAAGACTACTTGTAGTTGACCCATTTTCTCCATCCCTCTCCAACCTGCCTGTGAAGCTGTTGGTTCATGGGAGTATTCCTCTTGCCCTTCCCCAGAAGTGGTGTTTTTTCTTTCTTTAATTTTATTTTTGTGGGTGGTTTTTTTTTTTTTTTTCAGTTTCCACAACAAAATATAAAGATAGATGCATCTAAAACTTTCAGTGTAGCTTTAGTTTGCTGTTTAAACAAAAAACAAAATGAGAAATTAACTGTGAGGGAAATAAAAGACAAAGATATGATGAGGGAAATAGAGTAGATGATTAATTGATCTTAATTGTCTCCTCCTTATTCCTTTCCTATTTCCCATGTACAGTCTTGAGTGATACTGAGCCCTGAAAGTGGATCCCATCTACCTTGTGGTTTTCTTTTTTTAGTACCTGTGGTCAGCTGGCTCACCCTCTGAAGTGACTTTTTGGTAAACTGGACAGGGTCAGGAGGAGAAGTTACTGCCTCCCTAGTCTGCTTGATGTAGAGCTGAGCTTGTGCTAGCAGTGAAATATGCAATTGGCAGTGGAGTGGAACGTTTGATCAGATTGTGTGGATTGCAGTAATGGTCCAACTGGTCCAGTGAGAGGAACAGAACGAGTTTTATTTCTGCAACTGGTTTTGTAGGCAGTTTTTCACAGATCTTACAGCTTGATACACTGCTTAAAGAGACTATGTAGTCTGTCATGGTGTCAAATGAGGGCAAAGCCCTAAAAAGTAGCTGGCCAGAAAACAAAATGAAGAATGTACATGGTTGGATGAGCAAATGGCAAACAGGTGGAGTGTTGTTGAAAGGAAATCGGGAGCACATTAGGCTGTGATACAGAAACATAGTTTCTATCTTTTGGTGAATATTTGGCATTTCTTCAGTCCATCCCACTGCCTCCATCTTAGCCAGCTGCATGAGAGCTCCATGTGGATAGCAGAAGGCCACCAGCAATATTGTGGTTCTCTCAGAATGGAAGCTGAATGAATAAAATCAGCTGTAATTCTAGCATTGGGCTCTATGGGAGTAATCTTGTGTAGCAGGAGAGATTGCCTGAAGCATGGAATGGAGATAGCACTATTGCCTAGTGGTGACTGATTTCACTTGTCTTTTGAGGTGTTCCTTGATGCAGGAGAACAATTTTAGTGTAATTCAAAGCAAGCACCATAATTAGAGTCCTTGGTGTTTTGCTTGGAGGGTCCAAGTGAAACCTGACATTGCTCTGCCTGAGTGCAGACTCCTGTGCAGGTGGTGGCACTGTGCAACTTTGTTGTGTGTTAGTTTTGTTTGGGTTGCCTTTTTTTTTTTTTTTTCAAGTACAGGTGAACCCAATGTTTTATAACAGACTTCATTCAGTAGATGAGCTCTGGGGAAGACAATTGTCTGTAGTGTTGTTGAGATAGAGCTCTCTGTGATTGTGGCAAAGCACAACTATTTATTCTTAAGCTGTTTAAGAAAAAGTGTTGCTCATAACCAATTCCAGCATTTACCTTAGTAACTTGTCTTACTGTCTGTTTGTTGTGGTGGTGAGAAGTTCCCAGTACTTACACTCAAATTTCCCTAGTGCTTTTAAGGCTTATGTTTCTTTTTCAATTCTTGTGGTTATTGGCTGAAATTGTGTTAATATTCTTTAGAACAGCATCTGATGTATTTATACAATGTGCTTGTTTCTGTTTGGTTGTCTTATTACTACAGATGATTTTTTTAAGCAAATGTCAGCTCAGTTGTTACTGTAAACTTTCCCATTAACACCCCCCCCAGGAACATAAAGGCCTCTGAGATGCATCCCTTTCTTGAATTCACCCACCTTCCTCTAAGTGAATTTGCTTGTAGGGATTATTTTCTGTGGAAACCCTTTTCTCCAAAGAAAGGCTACCTAGCAGACTCAGGTCCTCAGTGAGAAGGTAAGATGGGTAAATAGCCACCAGTCCTGGACCAAGCCTGTTTGTGACAGAGTCTTGTGTCTGTTGCAGCCTGTTTTAGGAAAATGGAGAATTACTGAGGGTTCAGAAAATTCCCGGTTTCAAATGCACCCCATCAGTCTGTGTGAGCACTAACTCTCTCTGTCACAGTGATAACTGGGTGCTGGTTGTTGCTTGCTTGTGTATGAATATCTTTGAAGCACATAACTTGATCTCTTGCATTTTCTGTAATCCTCTGCCTTTAATCTTTTTCCTGCACTGTGTTCCTCACATGCAGAAGAAAGGGGCTCTTTATGTCCCTAATGGAAATACAACTTTTTAGTTAGAATTTAAGGAGTTTGAAAATTAATAGTTTCTGCAGTGAACGCAGTTCCTGTCTCTGCCAGCAGTATCCCCTCCTTACTAAGCTGTCCCTGTTTTGTCACCAGAAGTTGTTTACTCTGTGTTCAGTTTCAGTAGGAAATTAGCTGTAAGAGGAAGACACAAGGGTTATAAAAGGTTTGGGAAACCCCTGCTGATCTACCCTCATTATATTTTTGACTGGTTATGTGGCTAGTTATGAGGAGAACCAGGTTTATTTATGTCCTGTTTCCAGGTTATTCTGTGACCTTGCGCAAGTCAGCTCAACTCTTTGAGCTGAGGTTTTTGTTCCCTATCAGAGGTGGAAAAACCCCACCAAATAAAACTTCTGCCTCAATAGTGGCCCTTATCAGTCTCAGGCTCTAAGTGCATAGGCTTTGAAGAGTTTCCTGTAATAACAGTATCTAAACTAATATTACCTTTTGAAAATCACCCCTCGGGAGAAATCATACATTTAAGAGGTACCTATTTTTCTCTTTTACCTACTGTCTTTAGAGAGAGATGACTGTTATCTCTAGGTGTTTGGAAGAATACTTTTGAGAACCCAAAATTTGAGATTTATGAGCCTTGTTATTATAACAATTAGCTAGGCCAGGGTGCGCATTAGTTGGCTGCTGGTGCTACTCTTTGGTGGATGGAGGTACTCAACCTTCTGCTTTGGTCCTCAGAATGCCTTCAAAAGTGTGTGCCAATAGCCTCTTGGTGCACAGCCTGTTGTGACATATTGTTCTGTTCAGTGCACAGACGATTATTACAAAGGTAGGTTATTTGTTAGCATGATTTTCCAGACTGCTGCTTGAAGAATTTTAACAGCGTCCACTAAACTCCCTAAAGTGTAGTTCAGAATGAATAAAATTCTGCTTGATGATGTTTACAAGAGTCTCTGTACCCACTGCTGATGAGTCATATAAAACAGCATAATCCTTTGACTCCTGACTATGTGCGTGACATGCACAGTTATTAGCTGTACTTTACAATCAACAAGTTGGTTGCTTTTATTTTAATCTGTATCCTGACTCAGATGTTTTCATTTTGTAAGGAAAATAAAAACACAGCCTCTCTAGCTGCTGTCTTGCAGCCATAGCACCTCAGAGCTTGCCAGCTGAATAAATTGCCCTCCTGTTTTTTTCTTGACCTGTTGTTTCCTATCCTTCCTCTTATGAACCTCTGCAGTGACCATTACTACCAAAGTCTTGTTAGATTCTTTCTCTTCCTTTGTTTAATGGGTGTTCAGTCATTTCCCTCTGTATCTACCCTTCAAATGACTGGTTCATTTGCTTGTCCCTCTTCTCATAATGGCATGCAGAGCATGACAGCTGAGTATCTCTGGGGCCTTATTCCAGCTTGAACATTAAGTCATAAAAACAATACTTTTGTGCATGTCTGAAAAGATTGTGATGTGCAGTAGCTTTGCTGTTGTAGCTACTTATCCAACACAGCGTTTCCATTTAAAACAAACAAAATAACTTGAAGGTTTTTGGTGTTATAATTTAAAGTTAATTGGAAGTTTCTTTGTTTTTCTTTAAGACTGACTGAATATTGATTAGAAATTGGCTTGGACATAGTTTATGTTTTGGGGTTACTGGTCAAGAATGCAAATACGTGTCTTCAAATTTTTGCTGTCCCACCTCTAAGCATTCACAATTTAGCAGAAGGGAATATATTAAAGGCAAATATTGCAGCATTAAAATAGCTGAAACCCAAAAGCTAAAGTTTTTTTTTTTTCCCCACAACCCAGCTCTGTTGCAGATTACCTAAATAAACTGCACTCTGCTGAATTGGCAAATTCTGTTAAGCACCTAGAAGATGATTAATGTGTTATGAATAATGTCATGATAGCTGGCTGAAGGGCGTCTCTTCCTCATGAATAACAACAGCATGGTAATGTGCCAGAATCAAGAATATTAACTTCATAGCAAGCTTTATCAATATTAACTCACTGAAAGCAGGCAATATGTCTGACTTGCTAGCTTCCAGCTTTTAATTAAGGCAATTAAACAAAATGTTATCTATTCTTTTTTCATTTATTTATAGATTTAATTACCAGTAGTTAATTAGGCTACAATTCTATAAATATATACTACTGACCTCGTGGTTCCAAGTGGGAATTATATTTTAGCTTAAGATTGATTCTTGGTAAATAAAGTAATTTTTCAGTGTTGCCCTAGAGCTTGTGCTTTGCAATATCATGGTACCAAACTCTTAATCTTCCTCAGTGTGTCCTCAATGTTAGTGAATATAGTTATATTTATTTAGGTATTTATAATTTCTCAGTGTTGTGATTTAACCCTGGCCAGCAACTAAGCACCTCACAGCTGTTCATTCCTTCCCTCCTGCTGGGATGGGGAGAGAATCAGAAGGTTAATAGTGAGAACTCCAGAAGGTTAATAGTGAGAACTCGTGGGCTGAGGTAAAGACAGTTTAATAGGTAAACCAAAAGCCTTGGATTTTTAGACTAGATTAACTAGATTTGCAACATCCAGCCTGTGGTGTGTGCTCACCTCTGATCTACCCATAGTTCCAAGCCTAAGGAAAGGTAAGGATAGGTTCCTGTAAGCATGCTTTTGAAAGCTGGTATGGGATTAAATTAAGGGTTATACCTATACTTCAACTTATTTGAGCAGGAGGAGCAGCACTGATGAATCTGTATCTTGTTATGAGTAGGTGTGATAGGTGAAAGAGGTATTTAAAGATAGCTTTAAGTTTTTGGCTGTGGATGGGTTGTACTGCAGCCTGTCTCCTGTTAAACTCTTTGAAGCTTTGTCCAGGAAGACAAAGTGTGGTGTGACATTTTCATGTCTCCAAAGACTGCTGCAATTTGCGCTCTGGTGTAACTGCCCCTAGGGCACTTTATGACTGCTCAGAGAATTAAGACGATAATTTAATTGGGGAAAAAGGCAAGAGAGATGATTTGGGGCACTGTGGTGCTTGCCCTGTAGTTCAGCCCAGAAAGTTTTATTTTAAAAGAAAAAAAAAATGACCAAAGGATGACACAGTGTTCTGTACAAAATCTGAAAATGTTTTGCAGAATGAGCCTTAGTACAGCCATATACTTCACCGTAATGCATCTGACTCTCCCAATGACCTTTTGAAATTCTTCATTCATATTTAAAGACAATTTTAGAAGCATTTAGTGTTAAGTTTTAGTGTGGAAAAAAAAAAAAATCTACTGACTTCTGTGGGGCCATGAAAATAAAATCAATACTGAATGTTGTTAAACACCTGTCCTTTGGTAAGCTTACTAAAATACGCTTTCCTTCTGAGCCACAGATGTACTTAGACTTAATTCTCATCTTCTACTAATCTGCTGTGTTTGCTTCCCCATAATGAAGATAAGGAGTGATCTATAGCCTTTCTAAATTTCTCTGGGAAACAGTGGTTGGAATCTTATCTTTCATATATGTTTTAGAATACTAGAGTTTGGGAAAGTGTTTTATAATGGGATGTGTTTGCTCCCTGTTATTAGGAATTTAATTAAATTATTTCTCAGAGTTCAATGGCTCCTAAAACTGCCTATAAAATAGAATTGATTTTAGATTTTCATAACATATAGACTCCAAAACTGAGACAACAGGGAATAGCATTTCCATTCCAATATGGACAGAGCATTCCTTCTGCTCTGTTGAAAGTATTCAGAGGGGAAAAGAGCAGGAAAAACATGTCTAAGAAATTACATTGATTTTTGAAGATAAGGTTGAACCATGTTAGTCTGTGAACTGTGCCACACAGAGCAAAGATTAGTCCTTGCTTGAAAGCTCTTCATCCAAGGGATGAAGAGACTAGAGAAAAAATAACAGAGTGGTGAAAGGATGCACAGGATAACTGAAGGATGGTGTTGCTCAAGGTGAAAACCTGCTGACTGAAAAGGCTAAGCCTAAGCAACACCAGCTTTAAAAATAATTGTACAGAAGCAGATGCATTTGATAGCAGCATAGTTATAGCTGGTGCTTAGAAATGGAAGGGATAGATTTCTGTAACACTTACCTTAATTTGAAAATTGATCACAGAGCAATAGCATATCATCATATTTTTCTTTTTTTTGTCAGACAGCATGAATAGAGGTGAGAGGAGAATTCAAGTATAATCTTGTCTTGATGTGGGGCTTTTTCTCCCTTACTCCTACTGGCTTCAGCAAAAATGGAAGGAAATTCGTGTCTTTCAAAACTGTCTTTAATTAGCTTGAGCAATTACCTTGTGACACTCATTGCTGTGATCCTTTTGGAATAAAAAGTTATAGAATATTTCTACCATTTAGTCTTTATAAATGACTGAAACTGGTATAATAAAATCCAAAAATCTAGTGTATTTTGGTATCAACACTCAATGACATAAATTATTTGGGATTTCAGTAGATGAGGTCTGTATATGACAGGATTTCTAAATAAAAGGTTATACAAATATTTTAACCTAAATACTTATGTGATATTTGGCTGCAGGCTAACCAGATGTGAATGTGGCAGGGCAGATAACCAAGCTGTTAAAAAACCAAGCCTACACACTCTGTCCAGGTAGACTGGAATCTGTTCTAGACATTTGACTTTTTATGCAGACATTGAGTTGAGGAGGTTTGGAGTTGTGAGCATGTGGAAGCTTCCCACCTTTGATGGCAGCTGATGGGCCATGACTAAAGAAGGAGAGAAGCCTGACCTAAACAGAAGGGGATTTTTCTGTAAAGTACATAAAAGGACTGCTGCCCAAGGCAAAATGGAGAGGACCAGAGCAGTTGATTCCAGGACTAATATCCAGATAGACTAGTCCCTGTGGAAGTTGGTGAAGTGAATGTTTGCTTGGTGGAGCTCAAGGAACAGGAAACCTATGAATTTGTGCTGTGTAGCTATAGAGAAAGCTGCACTCTGGATGGGGATTTGTAGTGCTGAAGGCTAATAAAAGACAGGCCAAAGCTTTAGTCTAGGCAAAAATGAAAAGAATCACACTCTAAGAAAAGTATTCTCCTGTGTGGTTTAGGAGTGGTGTTTAACTTGTGCAAAACATGGGAAATGAGGAGTCTTTTATTCCAGAACTTTAAGATGCCATATAACAGTTTAGTGTTACCAGCTGTGGATACCTGTCTTGAATTTTATTTGGCAATCTAAAAAATAGTCTTTGATATCTAAGTCAGATGACACATGCCCTCTTGGCCTTCTTGTCTTCTGCAAGACTTTTTTTTTTTGAGATAAAGCTACTCAAAGGGCACAACATATTTTTTGTCTTCTTCAGGGAAAATGTATTTCTAGTCTGAATCCATCTAGCTTCAGCTTCCAGACATGATCTTTTACTGTATTTTTCTTGTCTGTGGTAAAGGGCCATCTATTGACAGAAATTACCTCATGGTGTAGGTACTGACAGATCTTGATTGAGTAACCTTTTGGTCTGCTTTTTAGTACATATTTTGCATTGAATTTTGCTGTCTGTTTTACATGATTCTGTTTTTTTCTTTCTTTAAACTCTGGCTTTTGTTGGTATGCCAAAGTGGAGACACCAGAAATGGGCAGACTAAGTGCATAAAATAATGTCAAAGGAAATTTTTTCTAATATTCTTACTTATGCCATCTGTGAAGGCAAATCTGCCACCACTATTTAGTGTCTCTGTACTTACATTCTGTGAATGCCTTGCCATTAAATTTCCTTGCTGGGCACTGGTATCCTGTTTCTTTTCTTCTTTTTTAATTTTTTTTTCTTTCTTTCCTTCCTGACTACAGGCTATGTTTGACCTTTGTGGAAGAGAGATGAAGTCTGCCTATTAGCTTGATTTACTGCACATGGTGATTTGCATAGTTTTTCCATAATACTGTTTCAGGCCATTACATTTGCCCATACTAAATGGTAAAATTTACTGGGCCTGCAGTAATGACATTTGCATTAGTATAAAGTGGAAACTAAAATATTTTTTAATTAGAGGAAAAAGAAACACAATCCCTAAATTACATCCTGCTTCAATCTCTTATACCTCATTATGAGACATAAAGTACAACATTTGATCTGGACATCTTCCCTGAGTGCAGTATGAAAGGCAATTTGGAATTGAGAGCTAGTTTTCTCTGGAAAACTCCAAATTGCTGACAGCTGATTAAATACTGAGTGCTTCCATGATACTGGCACCTTGTAATACAGTGCTGACAGGACATCCTGCCTTTAAGTAGCTGAAATTTCTTAAGTAATCCCTGGTCAAACCTGAGAGATACTGTGACAATTACCATTTGTATTGGCAGCCTTGTTCCAAACTGAACCTATTGAACATTGATTTATTTCGATCTGTGACCATTTGCCACCTCTTGAACAGCACACAAGGCTGGCTTGTGGTCAGCCAAGGCCTGACCAACAGATAGATGCTATAGTCTCGTCTCTCAGAGACAGGAAAATGGAAGGGTTGCATGATGCCAGTAAGGAATCTGATTTCAGTGCTTTGTCTATGACCTTGTGGCTAAGCTAAGACATAAAGAAGGCAGCACGAAAATCTTTTATGTGAGCCCTGGGACAGTGAAAGCCAAATCTTCAGGCAGTGGCTGAGCAAAGAACATCAGACTGTTGCCCCTTCTGTTACTGTGAGTTGTGCTCACCTGCCCTGAAGACCTGATTTCTAGGCCTTCAGGACTGGTGAGACCTAAAACTCTCTCATATTAAAACAATAAATCAGTAAAGAGGTGAAAGGGTGTATTCCACCTATTCCCAGGGAAAAAGTAGGAAGCATTTATCCATTGCCCTTGTTGAAGGGATGATGTAGCACTGCTCGCTACTCTAATAATACCTTTACAAAAGGTTTAAGAGCTTCTGCGACCTCTGTACAAATAAGTGTGGACAGACTGAGATCTCTAATGGCAGAATGAGACCTCTAATACCTGTCCAAACAAGCATGGCCAGAATATGATCTACAATCACACTTGTATTTGAAGCTGGAGGAGACACTGGTCTCACATGGCTTCTTCAGGCGTCAGATTCAATGGGTAATTGTTCATTGCTTATTCTGTTCAAGGTATCAGGGCAATTATCATCAATCATGCAGTTGTTTTCTGTATTTTTTCAATATAAAAGAGGTAGTTGGGATTTATGGTGAGTGGTAGTGATTCTTGTAGGACTGCTAACCATGTGATGATCTTGTCTTCCTAGCAGAGGCTTAAGTTCCACTGACCTGGCTGCCCTTCACAGTCCCACCTTTTAGTCTATAAGAATATTGATGCAATTTTTTTTTTTAGCTAATTTTACCTAATTTTTTCATCTTGGAGACTTTGTCAGATGGCCAGCAATTGTTTATGCAGGGAGGAATGTTCCCTGTTTAGCCAATTGTAGACATTAAAGTGAAAGAGCATTTTCCTTGAATTGCTCCAAGTGTTTCTTCATCACAGTGGGTATTTGTATTTCATGCACTGAATATGTGGAGCTGAATTCTCTGCAAGAGGTGCTTAAAAAACTCACTGTTGCCACAAGCATGTTGGTGAGTAAGCTGCTGTCAGTGAAGGCTGTTAAACCATATGAAGCCTGGCACTTGAGCTTCCTGGAAATCAAATCAGGAGCTCTATCTGTGCAGCACTGAATTGCCATCTTTACCTTGGTGACCCCAAAATTGTCCCAAGAGGTCTTTAAAATGTGTTTAGTAAAGTGTATTTTAAATGATGGCATTAATCTCACCTCAAATTACTGAATTTGCTTATGCATCTTCAATCTACTCTTCATTACTTCAGTGGTTAGCAATTGCCCACAGCCTTTTCAAAAAAGGGAAACTTTTGACTTGGTGTGGGAAAGGAGGACCATGCTGAGAACTGTTGCTGGATTCCTGGGACAGTTTGTGGAGTGTTTGTTTGTGGGATTTTTTTTTTCTCTGGGAGATGAGATGCCATGAAAACACATAGGTCATTGCAAATCCCATATTCCTAGAGCCTTTCTAATACATTTACCCTTAAAGCACACATTTAGTAAGGCTAGCACACTTGCAAGAAACAGTTTCAAATCATAATATTTAGGGCTGAATGCATTTTATTTATTGAGAGCCTTTTTTTACCACTAAAGCTTTGGCAGTGGAGGATTGGCAGGATCGCTTTGTGAATATGTGGTTTCTTTTCCAAATCACTAATTCTTTTGCAGGGGTGAGGGGGAATGCTAAACTAAAGAGTTCTCTATGCTCCAAAAAAATGCTTTCAGTTTTGTTGCTTTTAGCTGAAACATTTGGTTTGTGTGTGGTTTTTTTTTGTTTTCTTTTGGCTGCCACCTCAGATAATGAGCTGGCTCTAGTGACACTTTGGCAGAATATGACACTATCTTAGCTCGGGCAAAGCCGTGACAGAACTGTTGAAGTGGCACATTAAGCATTGCAGTGTCTCATGGGGAGAAACATTATGGTTCAAGGACAGGACATGTTCTTCTCAGCCTCTTCAAGGAGAGCAAGTCTTCAGCAGGTGCTTGGGATTGGGAACCTGCTCTGTGGGAGTTGGCCATACTTTGATTGACTCTAGGCCTTGGACATTTTCACTTGGCAGGTGGGTTAAAGCACATCTTCTGTTCGTGCAGTCCCTACTGCAACATCTGTCCTGTGCCATGGCAAAGAGGGGTTTGGGTTACTCTAAGGCAAATGATTGCTGCTCTAGTCTGTCTGTCTCAAGTGCCTCATGTGGCAGTATGGGGTGAACAGCCTTCATAGGTACCTCCTGGATGGTCAGGATGACACAGCTCCAGTGCTCACACTTGAGGTTTTCTTTTCTCTCCCATTCCAAATATAAGGTGTGTGCCCTTGCCACTTTGGATATGTCTACAGTTTGGGCTTTCTGAGACAACTTTTGTTAGATTCATATACAATTTATACACATCTCCTTACACTGGGCTGCTTTGTAAAAAGTAGTATATATTGTGCTCTTAGTTATAGGTACATAAACTAAAACTAAATGTGGCTATCTTTGAGTGATAAAGAGAAGAGCTGCCTTTTCCTTAGGTAGATATTATATTTTTTTATAGTGTGGATGTTCCTGATATTTGAATTTATTTTTCTGAATTCAAACTCTTATTGAACGGTTTTACTGTAGTGATGTCCTCTTTGTGTAGCCCAACTGTAATTGCCATGATTTCATAAGCATAGCCCATATTGCTTTTTGAGGAGCAGTGATTTAAAAATACGTACTTTTAGGAAACTCCAAAATTTAGAATGAACAATGGTAAGGGAGTAGGCTGCTAAAAAAGAGACTCTGGAGTCCTCTGCTATTCTTTTATTCTTTGTGCTCTGCTGCATTGTGGGATTTTTTCTTCTCTTTCTATAATACTCTTGAAAATCAGACTAAGTGTGGCTTTTTGTAAATGACAATAATTAAGGTGCGTGTTGGCATTGTGGATTGCTAAAGGTACATTGTGTTTCAGATAAAAAAATATTTTGAGTAGTTCTTGTCAGAGTCAGCCTTGCTGAAGAGCTGCTTCACATCTGAGGACCTGACTCCAAAAGCAATGAGTTAAGTGTTAGTATCTATTTGTCTGAAACAGAATGGAAAAGAAAATGCAAATGAAAGAGCACTTCTGTCTTCTTGGAAACAGCTGAAAGCAATGCAGAGAGATCATCACCCAAAGCTATATCAGATATAGGTGTAATTTCTGGCTGGCAGTTCAGCTTGCCTCTTCAAGCTGTTATCTTGGTAGTTTGAAACAACAGGGAGTTTTATAGTGCTAACAGTTGTCTTGGTTAGGGTTTTTCGTGTGCCACTTCTTTTTAGCAAAGCATATAAAGAAGGATGTGGTTATGCTGGGCTTATAGCTAACTAGGGGAAATGACATTCAAGAATTTGGCCATGATATACATAGCACCCTGCTACTTTTTCTCAACTACTGCTCAATCTCAGGAATCAGATACAGCATTTAACCAAGACAACTTTTTAAGATGGTATGTAGAAGTTTTAACAAAATATAATTGAGGAAAACTAGAGAAAATACTGTAGCTGATTTGTTTGAACCAGTAATGTCCCAAATGCCAGCTCACAGAGTACTTTTTTAGGCAAATGACCTCTGTCAGACTGTCATTGAATGACTTTGTGTTTGAACAGCAACTCTAATCCATCATGCTTGACTCAGCTATCCAAGGAGAAGCATACAGGATAAAAAGCATACAAATGTTCTGAACCAGTGTGTATAGGTATGTTTAAGCATCTGTGCACCTCAATAGAGAAAAGCACCTTCACTAGGGGGAAGACCCTCATGACAATACATATAATAGAAAGGTTTTAGTAGGTGACTGTTTAAAATTACATGCAGAGCTCACTTGTGGTGTGAAGTTTTAGAATGGTGTAAATTGTAAGACAGAGTGCTGGCACCCAGCATGCGGAAAATCAGGAGGGAACCTTTTGACCTTTTTTCAGACTAACTGATTAAGACATAAAATTTCTACAAGATAAGGAATACCTGTCCAGAATAACTGATGAAGACATAAAATTTCTACAAAATAAGGAATGCCTGTCCAGAATTGCTACTTTTTTTATTTACCTGAAACCTGAACTTATGATGTAGTGTTGACTCTAGAAGCTGTATCACCCAGTGCCTGTCCCTTCCCTACTAAAACACCCAATTTATTGTAAATAAGGTCAACATGTCTTAGGAAACAACAGAACATCTCAAGGTGATGTGTTTCTGCATGTTACATACTTGGTGTACACAGGAACTTGTACGCTTGGTTTCTGTAATAGGTGGTCAGTTGTAGGGCAGCTTGGAGGAAGGTTGTTGCCTTTCAAGTCCAGAGATCATTTGTGGTAAAGTAGCATTCCAGAAAGTGCACAAACTGAGCTTATAATGCCAGAGCTTTAGCACGGTTGAGGGAACTGTCTTGCTGGCTGGCAATGTGAGCTCCAGAACTATCTTTGCTTTATCATCCATTATTCTGCTTGAAAGCACTCCTCATCTTGCTGTACCTTCTCTGGTCTTCTGCTAGGTTTTCAGAAGTTACTCAGTCCTTTGCCCCTTGTGTCTCCTCCACCTGCAACTGCTCAAGAAGCTTTTTGCCTGTTGCCTGTGGAGCTCAGTGGTTATTCAGTTGCTTTGCCTCAAACTCTCCTGTTCTTGACCTGAAAGCTGACGATTAGTTTAATGCTTGACAGGTTTCAATGCCTCTGACAGGATTAGCACACCTCACCTCTCATATTTTTAATCTTGGCCAGTTTTCAGTGTTTCAGAGGAAGGTTAACCCTATTTACCCCTCTCTGGTTGCCAAATTGTATCTGTGTGTGTGTGTTGGGATGGAGCGTGTCAGCATCCTTAGGGGTATGCATTGAGTATGTGCAATAATATATGTGATGCAAACAAATGTAAACTGCTGTAAAGTAGAATTATCTCTAATTTTCTGGGAAGTAGCAGAAGGTTAAGGGAAATTTTAAGGAAATAGGTCAAAAACTCTTAAAAGTTTTTACGGGGTAACATGTCATTTCTTAGACACCAAGTTTTAGCCAATTTGAAACTAGTGTTGCTTTTGTGATCTGGGCATCAAAATAACTGAAACAGTTAAATAAGACTGGGTGGATGGCAGCTTAGAATGGGAGCTCGTGTGGTCTATTTTTCGCTCTCCCTTGTAGAAAGACTAAATAACACACACAGTTTTCTGAGGTGTGGCAGACTTGAAACAGAGGTCAGTGGCTGTAGGGTCAGGTGTGGAATCCCAGAGCAAAATCTCTGTGTAGCTTGTATTATGCAAACTGACTTAGCCATGCTGTGGTAGTTTGTAAATCTAGGTGTTTAAACATAGATTTCTGAAGGAAAAAAAAGGTCCTGCTCTGAAGTTACCCAGAAAGTAAGACAGTAGCATTTTTTTGTGTGTATATTGCTGGTGGTTTTTTGTTTGTTTGTTTGCTTTCCTCTAATAATGACATGGAAATTTTATTTTATATTTGCTTTGAAATATATTTCTGTTGAGAAACACTACAAGCAGAATGGAACAACTACGCATGGACCTAAAATGTTTATTTCTGAGATTTTCTGTGAGTGGGGACTATACTTGCTGTGTATATTAGAAGAGAACCAGTGAGTTACCTGGAGCTTTATTTTAGGTGAAAAACTGTTTGGAGGCTGATTCCTGAGTAACAGAGAATGAACCCTCAAGTACAAAATAAGAATAATATCTATAATATCGATATATCTAAATAGTTAAAGGTGTGCATTTGAAATTATTGTATCAAGAAGAGCAATGGAATACTTTATTTCAAGTTTTCCCTTTCTATTTGGAAGGGATACATTTTCAGACTAAAAAGACAACCTCCTTTTCTCCCTGAGATATGAAGAAATTATATGATATTATAAACTGCTTTCCTCCATTTCATGTCTCTTTGGGGAGGAGTGAAACATGCTATAATTTATTTAGCTCTGGTTAATTCTTATTTTAAATCATGGATTGTGTTGCTGATTCTCTTCAGCAAATTGCAGAAAAACAGAAAAAATGCAGTGAAGCTCTGCAGTGGCAGAAGAGGAGGCTACAGCGAGCTGGGCAAGATTGCCTTAGAGAAGTCTTGAACCAGGAGTACCTTCCCAGTGAGACTCCCAGGGGAAAGCAGAAGGACTTGCTGGTTCTATTGAGATATATTAAAACAAAACATCATAAACAACCCCTCCCACTGCAAAAAAACAACCAACCACAAAAACAACCCCAAAAAACAAAAACACCAAAGGGAAGGGAGAAAAATGACTTTTTTTTTTCTCCTAGCTGGCTTTCTTTTAGGAGTATTTCCATTTTTTTTTTTTTTTTAATAGACAGATGCAGGTGATCTCTGAGTGCACTGTGCAATTTAAGGCTGTGTGCTCATGCCAATGTGGCACAGAGTCCAGCTTAGAATGGTCCTGCTTGGCTGCAAGGGTTATCAAATCAAAGCTGAGTGCTTGGCCTGTTCCAGCACTGGGATCTTTGGAACTTGGCTACATGCTGCTTGTGCAGCTTAACTATGGCTTTTACAGCACAGGTGTCTTTGTCCTCCAATCTCTTCACTATGGAAGCACAAAATGGTTGAGATTAAGAGACTTCTGGAGACAGTCTAGTCCAACCCTGTTGCTGAAGTAGGGTCAGCTACCACAGGTTGCCCAGGACTTTGGAAGGAATCTGCAGATGGAGACCTCCCAATATCTATGGGCAACTTGTGTTTGACCACCAAATGGTACAAAAAGGGTTTTGTTCTATTCGGATAAAACTTTGTGTTTCAGTCTGTGCCCACTGTGTCTTGTTTTCTCAGTGAGCGTCACTGATAAGAGTCTGGCTCATTTGTCTTAATTCCCTCCCATCAGTTATTTCTGTGCATTGATAAGATTCTCCCACTGCTTGAGGCATACCTCAGAACTCATTTATGTTCTCTTATCCCTACTTAATTGACACACTAATTCTGCATCTTTGCACAAAAAGAGTTTTAAATCTTCTTGGGGCACATTCACATGTGGAAGCTTGTTTAAGTGGGATTAAAAGATTTAAAGCTTTTAGTTGGGGTGCAAATTGATTTGTATCCTTTCCTTCTGTCCTCAATATATCCGTAGAGTTCTCTTAGAGCAGAGGAAAGGCTAGCAATCTGTGTGTGATCAGCCTTGCTGAATTAGACTACTGGCTTCTGCCCTTCTCTGTGGGAGGCAGCTTTAACTCCTTGAGTGATTTCTTACAGAAACAACTTATCCCCAAAGGATTCAGAAAAATTGAAATTTCTTGTGTGTTTTGAATCAATTAATGGAATTCACTGAAATAGCAGATTTTGGATCCTGGTAGACTCAATTTGCATGTACGTGTTCTCAGTACAGTTGGGTATCTGTCAACAATTCAGGAAATAAGGAAGTACATTTGGAGGTGTGAGATTTCTCACTTAGGAAATGTATTTGGACATTGATGGACCAAAATGGCTTTGAAAATATATAGCAAATGTGTACTTGGAAATATGATCTGAACCAACGAGAATTATTGTACCTGTTCACAAACTATCCCCAGAACATATAAATGAGTGCAAAAAAATAACAGCAAGAGAATGTTTATTCTTTACAAATTAGCCAAATTCCTGAGGTAAAAAAAAGGGAAATCTAATGTGTTGACACTTTTGTGGGGCAGTTTTAACAGTGTGTGAAGTATTTTCCTTTCAGTTCCCTTCACTGGGCCATAACATGCCATCAGATATTTCCTGGGTAGGGACTGAAAGTAAAGTCTAATCTTCCTAAATGGATCACAGCTTACTGGAAGGAAAGGACCAACATTTTACTATATCTGTACCCCAAGAAACTGCTTTCACCATGTTTGTAGGAGTTGAGGGGTCACTGCTAAAGCAAGAGAAGTCGAGGCTGGCATTAACCCATCAGCTCTGAAACACAGATGTCTTGTGCAAGATGATCCACTCCTTTTCAGATTCCTGCCTCAAGATCAAGTGTTTCTGGGAGATAATGGAAACTGTCCTGCAACAAACCAGGGGTGAAAAAGTCTTACAGGCATTGGCTTTTTCCATAAAGAGATGTGCATTATAGATGCTCAGATTTATGCGGAATAGCTTTGCTGAAGGAATGGTTGAGTGCAGGAGAGTTTCTTCTGCCTTGAGAAAGTCTATTTATTCTCTATAATTTCCATCTAATCTTATCGTGGGAGGCATGGAAGAAGTAATCCTGTCCACTCATTCTTTTATAAGAATGAGAAATAGATTAAAACAGCAAGTGTCAGATTTAAGCTACCATAAAGCTACCAACTACTTGTCACAAAGTGTTGTAGAGGATATTTTTGAGCCTAAATCTCAACATGGGTCAAAAGGTAAATGCATTACATAAATAGAAGAAAATCTGTGGTGACGAAACTTAAAATGGAATTTAGTGCTTCTGGGATTTAGAAAGTTCTTCTAAATCTTCCAAGTTCTTCTGCCTTCTTGAATCAAGTGGCTATTCAGGCAAGTATCTTTGTATACTTGTCCAATACTTAGAGTGTGTGCTAGTTTGAAAACAAACAGTGGGAGATTGCAAGTCAGAATTATAATTTAATAGGAAAATTAAAAATAAATGCAATAGTACAAGAACAGAACTGACAGAGTCCAGATACAACCTGACACCTGTTAGTCAGGGCGGTGACAGCAGTCCAGATCAAGTGGTTCTGTTGAAGAAGTGATCCCATAGGAGCATCTGGCCTTCATCTGAAGGTCCAGTGGTATCTCTTGTCCTCTAGGAGTCCCGTAGGTAAGGGCTGCCTGTGCTGTTCCAAACCTCAGATTCTATCCAGGTGGGAATGCTTGGTTCCTTCCCTTGGGCAGAGCATCTCACGATGGGATGACGTAATTTATGAGTCACACAGTAAAGCTTGATAGCCCATTAACAGAAGATATCCTTCTGGAGGGAGTTATCAGGAACGTGTCATGGAAGAGATAAAGGACATTGCCCCACCTGGTTTTAACAGATGGTGATAGAATATGTACTTCTGGTTACATCTCACTCTGTAAACTAAGACAGAGCACCTCCTGCATATCTACTGTGTGTTGTTAAAGTGCTGTGTCACGTGTATTTTGGCCAACATCAGTTCAGCTGTTGGCATGTCACTGATAGTCAGTCTGTGCTCATTATTTCATATAATTCCAAAGATGGGGAATTAAATCCACCCAGTAGAAGTCAATGTCTAAGTGAGAACATCCAGGTTAGAGTATTATGTTGACTCTTACACCAAGAATTTCTCCCACAGCACACCATAGAAAGCAGGGACATGTCAAATTCCAGTCTTCTGTTTAGGTGAGCCTGTAAACCTTATTTAATTCAAAGGGTACAAAAAGAGCATTTTGGTTTGCTTTAGCTGGAATCAGTGCTTTACTGCTTCAGTGAATATCTGTACTGGCAGAATTCTCCAAACCCAGTGGGTTTTCATCCTCACTTATATCCTGTAGGATGGTTGATTTATTCTCATCATCTTTGTCTTCTGAGAAGATGGCAGTACTCCAAGTTATCTATTTCATAATTCCTTCTATACCTGGAAGGAGAAGGGGGTGTGTGTGCATACAATAAGGCCACACATGTAAAAAATTTCATTGGTCACTTTTTTTTGTGAGCTATTAGTGATGTTGGTAATTGTACATTTGATACAGCTTCTTGAAAATGAAAATTTTTAGTAACAGTTCTTCAGGTATGAAACATTCCTACATCTCCATAGACATTTTCTTATTGAGCATACCCTTGTGAATTTTAGATACAGCTGAAGCTGTGGATACTTGTGAGCGTTGATTTACTGGTGTAGACTGCTTTCTTGATATTTAGCTTATTTCAGATTGTGAGAGGAAAATAAGCCTTTAAAAACCCCCAAAACTGGAAGCAAATTCCATCAAAATTGTGATGTTTTTGAAAGTTTTCATGGAGCCATTCTTTGGAGTGTCAATCCTGGCAGCAATAAATCACGACCTGCTATGTTCTTGTCCATTGTGATGTGATGAAGGGTGATATATGTCAGCCAAGGGTTTTCAGAAATACACCATCTTTTGATTTAAAACACCATTTCAATGTGACAACTCTTAAATAATAAAAATATGGGCATGAAGACAACCCATTATTTTACATGTGTATTCATCTGTATGCAACCAGATGGAAAGGAGTTTTCATTGAGGGGTAAGGGTAAAAGTGTTTCAGAGGAGAGACTATACTGCTTCCATAAATTGGAAAAAAAAAGGAAATGGATGTCAATGGATAACACTTATGTTAAATTATTATTTTAATTCTATTTTATTAAAATATTTTAATAATTTTAATGAAGTTTTACCTTGAGAAGATAAACAATATTTGCCATTGTTACAGTGGGCTCTGGCAGTCTCATGCAGTCGTATTGGAATAGTGCAAGTTAGTGCTCCTCACCTAATACACAAAAGCCTCTTCTGCACATGGTATTGGGGTCTTTGTAGGTAACAAGCCAACTTTCTTCTTGAGCACTTCAATCCTTGCAACCTGTCTCTCTGTCCTCCTAAGGCACCTTCTTTTTCCTGTTTGTTTTTCTCTCCTTGTCTCTTTTCATCTTATGTCACAGAGATGTTCTCCTCCTCTTCCCTCCCAACACCTTTAAATTCTGTTTAGAGAAAAGATGGACATGGGCCACATACTAAGTATTTGAATCCTGAATATTCTAGATTTCTGGGACAGTCAAAATATAAAATTTGTTCTACTCTTTATTCAGATGCAAGCAAATTCATATCTTAGTCTTTCATTTTATCTTAATTTGCAAGTCCATCCTTGAAAAATCTCAGTATATGGAATACCTACTGACTACTGCAACAGGGGCCATCTGAGTGTTCATGATGGGAAAATGGAAGAGCAACAAGTACTACTAAGCACTTTGAATGCAGGGTTGCATAGCTGTCTGTAAGAGATGGGATACTATCTTAAAACAGGGATAGATGTTTGTCCAACAGTTCTAGTTTTTTTGTGTGGTGTTGATAGCATAATTTCATGATAGCTGGTGCTGTCTCTGGCTGTCAGCAGGGGACAAATTTTTTGGTGTGAAAATAGGATGTAACTGGAAAATTTAAATGGAAACTATCCTTATGACCTTTGCAGTGTCGTATTTACATGTGTACATCAGCAGTTACTTGTTCAATGTCAAAACCACAAGGGCAAGGCAAAAATCAGTAGTTTCTCTATCACTATTTTTTTTCTCCTACAGTCCGCAGGAACATGGAACTGTTTCTTTTTGTGATGTGAAAAAAATGAACTAATGGTGCAAAAGAAAAGGATTTTTTTTTTTCCTGGGCTAATTATTCTTCCTTTTAGGCAGCAGATTTCAATTCATAGTAGTCATGCATAAGAGTCATTATCCATCCTAATGTATTTCCAATGAAGTGGGTACAGAGTTGTACTGTTAAGGTAATCATTCTGATACTATTTTTTTTCTGTAGAGTGGATTGTGTTGTGTGTTTTTTTACTTTTTCCCCCATTTAAGTACTTCCAAATAACAAATGATAAGGTGATGTTGCCTCCATGGCCTCCTAATATTAGGTATGGAAAGATGGAGAGCCTGAATAATTAAATTCTCTCCAGCAGATTCAATAAACTCTTTGTAAGGATACAAGTCAATTTAGGATAGTTAAAGATTGCAGAGGAAGAGACATAGCCATACTTGAAGAAGAGTGGAAATTGCAAATTTGCATTCCATTTGGGAACTTTGACTTTGTGTGCTTATAAAAATGAATGAATGTGGGTCTCAGTACCAGAGAAGACTCTATGGTGGACAGAGGAGTAACTTTGTTGAAAACATGTTTTTTTAGACCTTCTAGAGCAAAGGGGTTTATGACTGTGTTCCTTGTAGGGTTGTAGATATGAACGCTACCTAGCAACTGGAACCCTTGAGCCCTCTCAAATTTTGAGACATAAACCACAAAGCTATGATGAGCTTTGTGAAAGCCAGATGAATACATTGGTTCTATTAGCCTTTCTCTTGGAAGGAAGGCCACAACGTCAATGAATGCTACTGGATGTAAGGAATAGAGGAAAAAAACTTGCAGTGTCCAAATATGAAAAAAAGTCTGGAGAGGTGCTTGGGCCCTTTTAGACAATAGAGTATCAAATCAATAAAAATACCCTGATTATGGAACATGCTTGATTAAAAATCATTCTACTTGACAGTAATAAAATTAGAAATTGTGATAGAGATCAAGAAGGAGGATCAGATTATCAAAAACACCATAATAATTTAATGTGTTTCATGATTGAAATAAATGCACAAGTATTCCTGACTCTAAAATGGATTGTGTGGTCTTGCAGCTAATGGGGCTGAAGATGCATGGTTTGTGTTCCCTGATGACTCCTTATGTGAACATGGGAAAGTTTCTTTGTGCTTCTGAATCCTAATCTGAACTATAGAGAGATAATTTTTGCATAGCTCACTGTGGTATTGTGATGCTAAATTAGTTATTGTTGGGAAAGCAAATTGACCTTGAAAGGAAGATTTAGCACAGCCAGAGGAGAGATGTAAAACAAAACAAAAAACTCTCAAGCTGAATACAAAATGAGCTTTCTGTAGAACCAGAGCTCTGAGAGGGGAGAAACTTATCAGCAAATTGTACTGTTCTAATTGTGCAGTTCTGATAAATTCAGTGTAACCCAGACTGACACTATAATTCCAGAGTAAGTTTTTGATTTATGCTTTCAAGGGCAAGAGTTTAGGAGCTGGTAGTTACTTCCTTCCAGAGCTTTGTCAAATTAAGAAAAATTGTTAAAGGGTATGTTGGTGTGTTTGAGATCACGGTCTTTCCTACATGTCTAGGACTTTGTTCCGTATGTCCAGAAGAGGGCAACAAAGCCTGTGAAAGGGCTGTAAGCATTGTTTTAAGCAGAGTATTTTAGGATTTTGGGTTTGTTTGGAGCAAAGAAGGCTGAGCAGTGACCTCACCACTCTCCACTGCTTCCTGTGGAGCCAGTGGTTGTGTGTTTCTTAGTTGCTGGCTGGGGTTATATGATGACTTTCAGCTTCATATGGACAAGACAATAAATTTTTCTAGAGAGAAAGAACAGTCACAGACTTCTAGATAAGATTGTGGTAAAAATTCTGTCTTAAAAATAGAGAAGAACATAATGTTCAGCTTCCTGTGGAGAAGGGGAGGTGCTGAGCTCTTCTCCTTGGTATCCAGTGACAGAAAACATGGGAATGGTTCAAAGCTGTGCTAGGAGAGGTTTACACTGGACATCTGCAAGCATTTCTTTACTGAGAGGGTGGTGGAACATTAGAATAGGCTTCCTAGAGAGGTGGTTGATGCCCCAAGCCTGTCAATGTTTGAGGCGTTTGGGCAATACCCTTAAAAACAGGCTATAAGTTGTGGTCAGCCTGGATGGCTCAGGCAGTTGGACCAGCTGATTGCTGTAGGTTTCTTCCAACTGAAATAGTCTATTTTCTTTTCTTATTGTTTAACTATCATTTTAATAATCAAATTAGTATTTAATGAGCATGGATACCCAGAGGATTTCAGAGGTTTCAATTAGCTCCTACCAATAAGAAGCTACAATGGAGGAGTTATAGAATGGTTTGGGTTAAAAGGGACCTTAAAGACCATCCAGTTTCAACCCCCTTTTAGGAGCAGGGACACCTTTCACCAGACCACATTGCTTAAAGCCCCATCCGATATGACCTTCAACACTTGAAGGGGTAGGGCATCCACAGTTTCTCTGAGTAAGCTGTTCCTGTGCCTCACCACCTTCACAGTGAAGAATTTTTTCATAGTATCTAGTCTAAACCTACTCTTTTAAATCTGAAACCTTTCCCCCTTGTCCCATACCTACGTGCTCTTGTAAAAAGTCCCTCTTCAGCTCTCATGTGGGAGTCCCTTAGGTACTGATGCAAGGTCTCCCCAGAGCCTTCTCCAGGCTGAACACCACCAGCTCTCTCAGCCTTTCTCCACAGGAAAGGTGCTTTAGCTCTTTGAGGATCTCAATGAACCTCCTCTGGACTCCTTGCAACAGGTCCATGTCCTTTCTGTGTTGGGGACTCCAGAGCTGGAGGCAGCACTGCAGATGGTGTCTGAGGAGAGCAGAGTAGAGGGGCACAATAGTCTCCCTTGACCTGCTGGTCACACTTTTAATGGAAGTCAGGGTGTGGTTGGTTTTTTGGGCCATAAAAAAGGGGATAGTGAGCTACCAGTTATGGGACCAAGCCTGTCACAGCTGCCCTCTTATACACAGCTACATGGCACCTTGGAGCAGCATTTCATCACTGAGTGGCTGAGTGCCACCTGCACTGGGGGAGGTGTTTGGAAGGATTAATGCTTTTCCTAGGGCTGCTTTACCCAAGTTAACATAGAATATTTTGGGGATTATATCTCTTTGTAGTGGCAGTCATATATCTACCTTGACCTCTTCCTCCTTTGAGTGGTCTGGATTCAGCTGAGGTTAGGAACCTTCCTCCTGGTATCTGGTACAGTGCTGTGTTTTGGCTTTAGTGTGAGAATAATGTGGATAAAACTGATGTTTTAGCTGTTGCTAAGTAGTGATTATTCTAAATTCAAGACTCCTCATTTTCACATGCCTGCTGGTGAGAAGATGCACAAGAAGCTGTGAGGGAGCATGGCCAAGACAGTTGACTTGAACTGGCTAAAGGGATATTCTATACAGAAGAACATAATGTTCAGTATACAGCCTGTAGGGAGTTGGTTGGGAGGGAGCTAATCGCTGTTCAGGAGCTGTGCATAACTTGCCTTTTTTTGTTTTACTCTCTCTTGTTTCCATTACAGTTATTATTAGTAGTATTAGATTATATTTTGTTTCAATTAATAAACTGTTATCTAAACCCAAGAAGTTTACCTTTTTCTGACTCTTGCTCCCACTCTCAGTGTGGGGAGAGAGCAAGTGGTTGTGTGTTTCTTAGTTGCTGGCTGGGGTTAAACAATGACTTTCAGTTTTGTATGGACAAGACAATAAATATATCTAGAGAGAAAGAACAGTCACAGACTTCTAGATAAGATTGTGGTAAAAATTCTGTCTTAAAAATAGCTGCATTATTCTATTTATTTTCAAGCTTTCATCACATTTTTGCTTCTGTTTTTTCTTTTTGTGGAATACAGCTATGTTCTTCTTACAAGTGTTAAACTTGTGGTCTTGATGTTTGCTTGTCATGCAAGAGGAAAGATCAACAGAGCATAATGTGTGTCTTGACATGGTTGTTTTGGGGGCATGGTGGTGATTTCTACAAAACTTTTTTCTAGGTCAGTTTATTTTGAAGTTTATCCTTTCAAATCAGCAGTACATACAGGTCCTAATATTTTTGGTCATCTGTTCATCTGAGTGTCTCGCCTTTTGCATTCATAGGATTTCTGCGCCTTCTTTAATGAGCTTATTAGCAACTACATATGAAAATTTCCCTGGGAAATGAATCACCACAGGACATTTCAAATACTAGCTGTCATTTGCCCTTAGAACATTTTTGAACCCTGTACTGAGTGTATGTGACAAGGGCTTGGCAACAGTGGGATGGCAGGAGTAGCCTCTCTGGGGGAAGGTAAAACCAGTTATATTCAAAGTGATGCTTTTCATTGGATGGATTAGATGGTGAAAGTAAGTTCCTCTTTTTACACATGCCAATCACTACTTTGCCTCCCTGAGCTTGTAGCAATTGTCAGCTGAACAGTGAGCCTGGTGGTGAGATGTTATAGTCTAAGCTTACAGGAAGGATTATAAATGGGTTTATAAAATAGATTTTTAAAATTCTAGGTTTATGACATGGTCTTATGCTCTCCATACACAAAGAAGGATCTACAAGATGTGCAAAGGACAACCACCAACTTGGGCTCTAAATTGTTATTCTAAGGTTAAGAAAAAAAGGAGGAGATGGCAAATCCCTGAGAGGGAACAGTTTGAGAACACCATATATACCTCTGGTTTTTGGCCATGAGAAGCACTCAAAATGGCTGGTGAGCTGAGCATGTGCATATGGCCTCTGGAGCTGACAAGTTTTCAAGATTCTGTTTCACACTTCATGCACCTTACAGAAACCCTTGCTTAGCTCCAAACAAATCCATGGTATTGGAGCTGCTTGTTTGCACCATTCACAGTGTAGCACCTGCCTCTGGCCATTAACTCTTTAGTGGCCTTGTTACTTCCCCTAAAGTCCTGCTCTGAAGGGCCCTTTCCTCCATGCGAACTCATGAAATCATTTTCTGTCTCTTTCAACCAGCATTAGAGAGAAATTAGGGGAAACCTAACCTCAAGTCACCTTTTGGCTCAGTAATTGTGGAGATATGTTCTCTTTGTTTAATCCTTCAGAAGAATTGCTTTGAATGCTTAGGTATGCATGCCACAATAAGTGTGCTTGAATAAATACATATTAACAGAAATCTGGCAAAGGCAGTTGCTTTGCTGCCTCATTGCTTCCATCACTGTCTTTCTGTGTTATTATTCATTCATACTCTAATTCAGAAGACTTAGAGTCCACAAATACTTAGAGACTCTACTTTTCATTTGGATGAAGGCAAATGTTGGTTCTGCAACTGAGGTTGCATATTCAAAGGAATAAAATGTGTCTGAATTTTGATACAGTGCATTATCTATTCAACAAGGCAATGGTTCTGTGTTGTTTGTATTGCTGGTGAAATAGCAAATACATCAAAATCTTGTCAGAACTAAAATATTAATGTGAAAAATATAACTAAACATCTTTAGTATGAAAGAATATTCAGAATTTTTTCAAAGCTGTGTGGTAACAGAAAGAGAGGGATTGTGAGTAAGAATGAGTCAAGCAAAAATCAGGGTCGTCCTCTGTGCTCTCATTATGCCACTACCTGGATTAGGGCATAGGGATACCAGAGGGCATGAGCTGTGTGCTGCTTATTCTGCTATGTAGCCTGGTGGGACAAGAAGGGAAATTGGAATTGTGATGCTCAAGGCTGTCCTGAGCCATTGTGTCTTCTGGCCTGTCCTGGTTGTGGGACTGTGTCTTCTCCATGCTACTCCTGCCCTCACACTTATGCTTAAACAGTGCAGACAGCTGAATTTTATTTCTTTGACCTCTTAAGTAACAGCTGAGATTACTGGCTAGGAGTTCAGATAATGGTGGTTATGGTTTTGTGTCTTTTCACCCTTGATTTCAGACACTGTATTAGCTTTTCCCCCTTTTTCTACAAGTTTCCCATTAACTCTTCTTTAAAGACACCTTAATAGGACTACAGGAGGATTTCTGATGCTAAGAAAAGATGAATACAACATGCGAAAATATATTTTAAAAGCTGTTTTTAGCCAAATGGTCCCAGGATATATGGTTATATAGAAATCAAAATTTGAAAGACAACTTTTTTTTTTCAAGCTTATGTGATCAGAAAAAGAAATTCTTCCAGCTTTAGTGCATAATAAATGCAAATATGTATTCTAGCCACTAAAGATCTGTATGTGCTAAAGTCTGGTTTTATCAAGAATCTGATCGAGACTTCACTGCAGCTGGCTGCGTCTAGATCAAGTTCTTAGTTTCTGTTTTATCAGTTGTGTGTATAAAATTTAAAAAGCATTTATGAATGTCTCACAGTTGAATTTTGAACATGACTAAGAAAAGGTAATACTCAGTGTGGTCTGAAACAATAGGTTATTTTCTAAACTTTAGAAGGTTATGATATTGGTGACCTCTTCTCAATGCTATCTTCATACTAAACAGACTGTAAGCAAAGTTTATGCAGTTCCATTTTTTCATGTATTTGCAGAAGACTAAAGAGTATAGAATGTTTTATTTGTGGGAATTTTGTGCTTAAAGTAGCAAGACTGACCTCTTAAAAATGTTATTACAAAAGCACTGTTTCAATTGCCGCTTTGTTAGAACCATGTAAGTCTGCTGTGAGTTCATCCTCACAAGAGCGTAGCCACTTAACTGTAGTTTGAAAACCTCTACAGAAACTAAAAAATAAATGTGGCCTAATTATTTCCAAAAGAGAGTGGGAAAGCAGCATGAAAAGCACGGAAGTGTGCACTAGTGGGAAATTTACAATGATAGAAATTTCTATCTTTTAACATCTATGAGTAAGCTGACAGGTACTAGCAGCCAGAAGCAGTTGCACATCAGTAACCCCATCTGAACATCTAACACTGAGTTGTTTCTGAAGGAAAAAACTAGCATGCTGTTTTCCAAGCTGCCAGTTGAATGGATTCCCTGGTATGTAAATACATTTCAGCAGTGGTTGATTATTTTCATTGCTTTGCAATTGTTTTAGTGTGCAGTTAATACTTATGATGTCCAATTTTGTAGCTGCATGATTTTACAGTGATTAAACTCAGTGTGTAGCTTCCAAGGGGGAAGCTGAATGCAATGGGGATTAGAGGAAGTAGATATGATGGATGTGGTTGTTTGTCTGGGACCTCAGAAAGAGGTTGTGTCAAGTAGAAGACAAGTCACGCTAAAGATAAGATAAAGCAGGTTGGAGGCTAGAAAGCTAGTTGATGTAGATAAGCTAGCAAAAAAAGATGGAGATTGACCGGTGGAAGATAAGATGGCGTGCATGCCTGCCTTGCTGGAAAACTCAAATAATGCTAGAGAGTAAAAATGAACAAAGGGTAGGCAGGGATGGCCCATCCAAAGCAGATGTCAGAGAAGTAAAGCTTTGCAGCCAGGATTGAACATGAAGCGGGCTCAGGGCTTGCTCCCTGGTGGGTATTGCATTCTGCTTTAGTTACTTGATATGCTTACCCTGAAGGAAGTGGTTTAAAGCTCCTGAAAACTGTATGTCATCTGAACATTGGGATCCAGTGCTTGAGCTCCAGTCTCTCTGGATCACTGAATAACTATTCAGGTCTGCTGCAGGGAACCTGACACATCATGCACCACTTTGTGGACATAAAAAACAAACAGCAGCAAGGGAGTCCTATGTCCTAATCACACTTTCATTCAAAGAAAGCTGACTGAAGGCACAATGGCTGTTATAGAATTGTTAAGGTTGGAGAAGCTTGACGATTGAGTCAAAACAATTACTAACAGGCACCACCATGCTCACCAGTAACCATATTCCCAAATGCCACAGCCAGATGCATTTTCAACACTTCCAGGGATGGTGATTCCACTGCTTACTGGGGAGCCTTTTCCAATGCCTGGCCATCTTTCAGTGATGGATCATCTTTCAGGATCATCTAACATCCAAGCTAAACACCCTCTGACACAGTTTGAGGCCATTTCCCCTGGTCCTGTCACGTTTCCCAGTAGAAAAGACTGGGAAGTTGTGGAGGCCAGCAAGGTCTCCCTCAGGCCTCCTTTTCTCCAGGCTGAACAACCCCAGCTCCCTCAACTGCTCCTCAGGAGACTTGTGCTCCAGACCCTTCCCCAGCTCCATTGACCTTCTCAGGACTAACTCATTTCTCATGAGCAGGGACACCTCATTCCTTCAGAATTTGAGGACAGAACCTGTAGGGAGTGAAATTATGTTCATAACTTTATTTTTAGAATAGAGCTGCAGGTTAGTGTCATTTGAGGGTTTGAATTTAAAAGGTAATTTGTATGTCCTTATACATTTGTCAGAGGACACCTAGGGAAACTGGTTACCAGCTTATGGTGGAGGGAAAGGAAGTGAGTGAATTGTTAGCACTAGCACATCACCTAATGCCTGAATGGGACTACTGCACATGGCAATAGAAGATTTGGGCATAGATCACCATACTTGATCATCAGACTTGAGTTCAATTGCCTGAAGTCATGCATAGACATTGTCTTGCTGCTCCACAGCAAGCTGGGGAGGCTGGTCTAAAGCAAAAGAATGATTATTGGATAGAGGAATTGGAAAGTGAGGTTAAGGACCAAGAAAAGTCTGGTGAACATAATGTCTATTAATTCTTACAATTTTGTGTCCAGACTTATCTTTAAACCAAGTCTGACTTTTTAACATTAGATTTGTGTGCTACTAAGCAACTTAGGTGAGGATAATAAGATTCTGCTAGAAGTGAATAACTTCTAGTTATTTTAACAATATGGCTTTCAAAAGTAGGTTTTTTACAAGCTTCAAAGGAACTTAAATGTTTAGGTCCCATTGAAAGTCAGTCATAGGCATCTGCCTGCCATAAAAAGTATTGCACGGAGAAATTATCCTCAAATAGTGTACCTATTGTAAAGTGAGTTCAAACATTTCTGCATGGTTACAGTTTCAAAACTAAAAGGTGTGTCTCAGCTATCCACTGCAATGATATTTTTTGCATTACTCTAAAGCTCCAAAAGGAAACAAATCCAAATAATTTCACAAAATTAATTTCAGTTGCTTCTGACTGGGTCTTTGCTTCAACATTATTGAATGAGTTATGGGGAGGACCCAGGAGGGGTTTGTGTCAGCTGCACATAAAATTTTAATGCATGAACTTGTGTCCTGCATCTGACAACTATTCTGGAAAGAACAGTGTTTCTCGTGAGAATTCATCTGAAGAAGGGAAACATTTAAAGAAACCAAGTTAAAGTACTCTACTGCTTTAAAAAAATTTTACAGTAATTTCAGAATTCATACTTTATAGGTGTCAGTGGGAATGGCTGTAATTTCAAGCCAGTAATTAGACACTAGATGCTAAAAATCCTGGAAGTGAAGAATGTGCTCTGATATGAGAGACAAAATATTGACTTTTTCTATTTTGTAAAACTGAATAGAGGCATGCAAGGTAAAGATATAGATATGGTCATAACCCTTGAGCTTTCACAAATTCTTCAGATTTTGGTTTCCTAAACTAATCTGTTTTTCTCTGTTCCCTGCATGTCAGTTGGATTTGCAGAGTGGCTTTGGTGCTTTCTGATTCAGGCAGTCATGCCACTGTTCCCTCTCAGAGTACCCCATATGATCCCCTGTGCTTAACTCAGAGCTTAGGTGCTGAGCCAGTGCATGGGCTACACTGACCATGGGGTCCTCAGACAAGCATTGACTGCCTCCATCTACTACTTTTTTTTTTCTGTTGTGCTGAATTTCTCAGTAATACAGATGTAGCCAATGAAGATTTGCATTTGGGTCCAGGTTTGCATTTCCTTCTTAGTCTGCACATTACTCTTAATATATAGAAAATACATATCCAACAGCATTCTTGTGCAGCTCCAGTATTTCAGTGCTAGTTTCCAGAATGTTAGCTGAGTCTGAAGAAAAGTTAGGAGACCTAGCCTTGGTCTAAGGCTTCTGCTTAAGGTGCCTATTTTTAAATGTTGGCCAGTAGGGAAAACACTTGCAGAAACCCAGTGATGCTGAAAGTCGTCTGGTAATTGCCTTTTAAAGCTATATTCTCTTTCACTGGGCTTTCTTTAACACTGGTGCTGAGAGCTAGGATTAGTCTTTCTAATAATTTTCTGCTTCATGTAATCTACTCTTGGAATAAGATTTCTGCTTGAGGGAGGTTGCTTGAGATTCTATTTTGTTTGCTACCCTGTTCCTTAGCTGAGTCTTGAGGTCTGTGGTTCTAAGCTTCATGTTAAAGCAGATCAAGGAAGACCAGGAGGCTGCAACGCTGTCGTCTTTAATCTTCTTATTCATCCCCTCATTTTTTACTGAGTGTTGTAATCTTTCACCTGCAAAACAGACAAGAAATCCTGTGATGGAAAAGAGCATGTTAACATTTTGAAGCTCATGGTCTGACTTACTGCAAGTTTGCTCTTTAAATTTTCCAACTAATGATGTGAAGAAGAAAAAAAAGCCACAAATTTTTAGGTTTAAGTGAATAAAAGACTGAGTGATCTTTTCTGTCAGCTATATAATGCAGTGTATAAGATTTGCACTGACAAATGTCTTCATCTGGTGCTTTCGCTAATTGGAGGGGCAGTGTATGATTAGGTCAAGCTTGCCTTCCAGGACCAAAAAGAGCAACACAATCCTTCAAATATCTAGGCTGTGTTCAGAAGGTGTTACACCTAAAATATAATGAAGTGTGAAACATCCAGGGGAGCAGAGTGAAACTTATCACTATGTCAAAAAAAAATGTATTATGAGAGACCTTTATAATGAAGATGGAAGGAGCTGAAGTTACAATCTTTGCTGTCTCTGTCCTCTAACACTATTTGAGAGAGGATGCCAGCTCAGCTAGGAATTTATAGTGGAACTCTAATCTGGAGTGGTGCCTTCCTCCCATAACTCACCTAGTGCCTGAGGCAATTCTGTCAGCTTGACACTTGCTCTTGAAGTGTCTGCGCTGATTAAAACAGAATGCCTGCTTGATTTGAAGAGTAATCTTTCAATAAAGCAAATGGAGCAAAAATTGGCTCTTTTGCATTCTTGAAGTTGAGCATCTACATTTTTTAAGGGAGTGAAAAATCAGCCCATCTGAAAGCTACACAAGGCAATTGGTAGAGGTCTTAGATGCAGAAACTCTGTAGAAAACAGGAGCTTGATGGAAGTGAAATTGCTGAGTATAGAGGAAGCCCTATTGAAGGGCCTGCTCAAGGCAGGATAAGAAATAAATCTGTGGTGTAGTAGAGCTGGAGACCTTTTCCAAAACCTGCCTCTCTTCCTAAAATACCATTAGCTGTTTTTGTGTATCAGTTGGTTTTTGCTTCTGTGTTTATATGACCTGTAGGAATTGCTTGGTGTTCTGTACAGGGTGCATCACATGCACGTCTCCTGTAGCCTGCCTGCTCAGTGTGGTAGCAGCTCTTGCTCTAAAGGCTTCAGAGGTACTGCAGGGTGTGAGGAACAGGAGGGTCTACCTGCTTTTGAAGCAATTCTGCATCTGGCCTATCTAGAAGGATTGCCCAATGAATTTCAACAGTGTTTTCAATTTAAAAAAAGGACTGATAAATGGCTGCTTTCCTTTAGCAAACGGAAATGGATAGGGGCTGGAATGTAGGCTAAATGTGATTAAGAAGGTTCTTGGTGTAACTGGGTATGGAGATGAATTTACTCAAATTGAGTGCACTGATAGGTAGAAAAGGACAATATTTGAGTTTATTGTAATTTCAAGAGAAAATGAGATATTTTTACTTCCTTTTCAATAGCCACCATTTGTTATATATTTTTGTTTTATTGCACAAAATGGCCTGTTAATTGCAGAAAATGGCCTATTAATATACTGGTAGTGGATATAATTTTTGAAAAGTGCTTATAACTGAAATAATTTGGAAAATTACATTTTAACTACATAAACACAAGTATGGATCTTGTAGTAGGGGGATTTGTTTTAATGTAACAGTTAGAAGCCTGACAGAAATCTGTGGTAAATGCTGAACAGAAGTAATTAAGCATAATTTGCCTGACCTGAAGAACAGAAGAACTTGCATAGTTAATGCAAAAGATTAGGGACATGGAGAAAAATTAAAAAAAAACAATCGACTTGAGAGTAAGTTAATCCTACTTTCAGGCACGTATTTATAAATCTTGGTGACCTCATTGAGGAGCAAAGAAAAATATAAAGGAAAATATAATAGAAATTTCTACTGCTGTTACATGAGACAGAACAAATGGTGTCTGATTAGGTGCACTAAATGTGTGGTACACTGAAGTGTGAGTATTCCATCAGATAAATGGAAACTTAGTAACAGCAATGTCAAATAAGGAGTTGTTCTACTCCAATAATAGAAATCTTGAAGAAAGAAATTTGAATAGAAGACACTTCCTTTGTGCAGTAGTAGATTTCATGTAGATATCCTCCTAAAAGGTAGCTTAATCTATGTTTTCAAAAAAAGAATGTACTTAATACCATTGGCTTACATGTGGGACCAATGCATTTATTAGTTTGACAATGACAGCTGTCTTTCTCCCTAAATGTAGAAACTAGAACTAACTGAACAGCTGAGATAAAAAAACCTAAATACACATGAATTATGACTGAATGCAAAAATACTAGAAAAAGTGGTTAATACAGTGCAAATATGTAATGGGAAATTTGTGGTTGGCCTAAATGATTGTAATCCCATTGATGTCAAAGGTTGCTTGATAAAGTTTTGTTCAGCATAACTTTGGGAATACTTGTCTCACATACCTACAAGTGGGTAAAGGCCTAAGGGATTTAGGCGAGTAGAGCAGGACAAGGAAAAACTTTCTGCCACATCACACATCAAGTGTTTTATATATGCTGTGTGTGAAAAGCTGTGTTGTTTTCAGCTGGGAACTGTTGTGGCTGCTTAGCACAGTTTTCCCAAAGTGTAGGTGCAGTGGAGTTGGGAAGAATGGGTAAGAATTTGGATGGATGTAAGTAACAGTGGGAATTTGGGAAATGCTAACAGGGTGAGAAAGAGGATCATGGAAGATCTGATGGTGGGTAGGTTGCCTGGTTGTCTGGCTCACTGGGGATTTGAAGGACTTTAGAAAAGTATGAATTGCAAGTAAAATTTGAGAACTTGGGAAATTGATTTTTTAGTTTTAGAAGACATTGAGTGGAGTAGTAATATATATGTTGAACAACTACAATTACAAAAATTAGTGGCCAAAGTTCTTACTAATGCTAAATATTCCTTAAAAAGAAGACTCTTTTCAGGGTGAGAGGGAGAGAAACTGTTTTCAGTCTAGCTGCTTTATTCTTTGTAATTCTTCTGAAACACCAATGAATTAATGAATCATATGTTTGTAGTTACCCTGACTGACCTCCTAGTAATTGGCTCTATTAATCTCTTTGAGCTGCAAAATCTTTAACGGGTTAATAAGTGGCCTGATTGCTTCTCTACTCTGTGCTTACTGGGCAGAAGTAGCTACTTTGGAAAAAAAAAAATCACAAGAGTGAGAAGACAGAACCAGAAGCTTCTTGTGGATATGCAGCATTAGGACAAGAGGCAACAGACTTCAATTACATCACAGGAAAGCCCACTTGCATAGTATGAGGTGTTTGTTGGCTTAAGTGTGGTTTTTTTTTTTTTTTTTTTAATTATCAGGAGAGTGGTCAGAACACTGAACCAAGGGCCTAAAGAAATTTCCATTCTTGAAAATTTTTAAACTTTTGTTGTTAACACTGAGTGACTTTGTCTCACTAGCCATTTGAATGAGGTTCTGGGCCTCCAGAGGTCATATTCTGTACATAAGTGCAAATCCCATCCCTGCACTGCATACACTGACAGCAAGGTGCACCATCTTCCTCTAACTTAAGGCCATTTCGTAAACAAGTCTGTTCCAGGAGATAATGGTGCTATTAGTGACAATCAGTGTATCTTTACAAAAGAACTAATACTGGCAGCCAAACTAGGCAATATTCCTAGATAAAACTGTGAAAACAGAAACTGAAGAGAAGATAAAGATTGGTACATTGTAGCTATCACAATATTAGGATTTTAGTGCATCACTTGATACAGTGTTTCATAACATGATATTTGCTTGTTTAAGTTAATTTGGGTGGATATCTGATGGAGACCTCTATCAGAGGGTGGAAATAAAAGTAAGCATTAATTTTTCTACAGCTAAGCCTTTAAAAGATGTGTGAAGTTAGTTCTGCTTTTGTATAACTTCCCTATGAGGATAAGAAGAGATGAGGTAATGGTTGCAATAGTAATTACTGTGATGGAACCTGGCCTTGGAGCAGACTTCTGACTCTTTCCCCCTCAGTCACTGATGCCTATGTTTTGTTTGTGTTCCTGATGTCTTAATGTTTTCAGTAAGTTATCTTTGCTAATTACCTCAGAGTGGGTGTAAGCACACAGTAGTGGCATTAAGAAATAATATCTAATTGAAGTGAATCACATTCATTGCTGAAAATAGGAAGAGAAGGACAAAGTGAGTTGATAAAGATAACAATTTAGCAACATCATGCTCCACTTGGTAAAAAGTACGTGAAGGTTTGAGAAAATGTGATCCAAAGCTCAGATACCTGTAAGGGAGGTAAAGTGTGAGAGGCTGAAAGTATTTCTGGTCTTAAAGGAAATAGAATACATTTTTGCTGTGTAGTGGAGTTTTGCTTTTAGGCTAAAAATGTGTGCTCATGCACAAATGACTAAATGGCAGAAGGATATGGTTCTTCTGGACAGCATAACTTCAGTATGAACACTCCTTTGTTTCCAGAGAGCACATGGTGTGGTTTCTGGGGTCCTGACCTCTCACTAACTTTTCTTCATCAAATGTTTGTGTTCTTAGTTCTGCTTTTCTTCTTTAAATTCTTTCTTACATATTGATAATTCTGTAGTGCTGAGCTGAACCCCTTATATCTGTTACAGATGGATAGCCATGATACGGACTAAACTTGCATTTGAGAAGAGCAGGTGAGAATTTAATCAAGACTGTAGAGACACAGAAGTTACAAGTCAGTCTAAGAAGTGCTATGTGAAACCCAGTAGACTTTGTTTATTTAGACACTCTTGGGAAAGCAATGTGTTGGTTATACTGAACAACTATGCCAGAGGGAAAAGTTGATGGGGAGAGAGAGAAGTGATTACTACACTTAATAGTAATGACGATGTTCATAGTCTCACATACCACCTCAATATTCAGTCTCTCAAACTAATTAAACAAAAGTTCTCATTTGTTTTTATGAGACCCAGGTTTCTGCTCTGTCACAAAGCTTGCTTTCTCACTGTGATTTTGTGGGTAGGGTATCTTCTGTGCCTACTGACCAAGGACTAACGTTAAATTCCCAGGATGCCCTTGAATGCAATAGTGCAGGTCAGAGAAGAGGCCTTGTTGCAAAGGATTTGGTCGGCTCTAAGGCCAGCTGTGAAAAAAACTGAGGATAATATTTTCTGTGTTCCTCTCAAAAGGACCCTTAAAAATTCATGGAGGTTGTGATTCATGCTTCTGCACTTCTCTGCCCAAATAGTTGGGAGACTGAAGATGTTCTCAGTGGTACCACCCATCCCTAAGATGAGGCAGCTTTGGGAAATATGACATGTGACCTTGATTATTGCTGCATTCCCTCTTTCTCAAGCAAATGTGCTCTGTATGTAGCTATGGGGCCAAGTGTTCTTCAGAGCTTTCAGAAATGTCTGGTGAACATGCCTAATTTGGTAGTTGTGGTGATATGTCTGCAACTTGTAGAAAAACAAGAGTGTCAGTAATTACACAATTTTTTTTTTAAAAAGATGGTGCCTGGTGGCCAACGAATATCTGCCTTGAAGTATTCTTTCTTTTTACACCTCCCACATCCCCCACTTTGTAGGCTGCTTTGGTGTTGCCTATCCAAAGAGAATTTCTTTTCTCTCTCACTCTTAGAAGCTGTTTCTGTGTAGCTTGGATGAGATAGTGGCATAATTTTGCAGTAAGGAGCTCAAATGCTTTAGGATAGATGATAAAGAAAAGAAGTCATGAGGTTAAAAGGTGTTATTTTCCCCTGTCAGTTACTGAGGTTAAGAATGGCAAGTATTAATTGTGCTGTATTGTTGAAGACATGCTCCTTCATCCTGAAAAGATTAGTCAGCTCTGTGGTGTTCCTCTAGTGTTTGAAAATATTTATTTTCAGCCTTTAGGATGATTAAACTTTTTGTACCTCTTGAAGAAGGAAATAAGAAGTGCAGTACAGAGCAAAAAAGAGCTTTTGTTTTTAGGAGGCTAATTCTGTGGATATGAGCCTGATGCAGTATCTTTCAGTCTGTACATGTTTGAAGATAATATTTAGCCCTCCTAATTTGTAATGTAACTGCCGCGTTCCTTAGCCACGCCTGGCCGATGACCCTAAGGTAGAAGCCTCCAGGCAGAGGGCTAGCGCAGCTTCCAAGGTACAGACCTGAGGACCGCTGTCAGGGCTGGATAGGTCCAGTGCCTGTGGAACGGATCCAGATACGGGACCTCGCTCCACAAGTCCACTAAAAATCCCAACGGAAGCACCCTTCAGCTGGGTGTCGATACCACCCTTGGTACCGAACACGGGCGCAGGTCTGCATGCCAGGCTAGATGTGGCTCCTGAGGGAGTGCGATACGGCGAGAGAGAGAGGGAGACCGAAGAGGGTGACCAACAGGGTTTATTCCATAGGAAGGTAAGGCAGATCTCCCCCGGACCAAGGGTGGGGGAGCATCTTTTATACTTTTACAAACAGGGGAGGGAACACTCAAGATAGCCAATACAATTAAACATTACAACATCAAATACCAATCACAGTATACTTAATGGGAGGGGAGAACACATCAGTCAACAAGGAGCCAATCATTCGACGCCCTGGAGAGAACCTTCCAGAAACCTTGCCTGATGGGCATCTCTGATCCCCCCTTAAGGGCGTGGTATACAACGAGGGAACCTCCCAGGGGCAAACCACTTTCTTAAAAAAAGGGATAAGGTTCATACCAACTAGTTAAACGATGTCCATTTCATAACTCAGTCTCTACATCATCCTCCATCCGAGATTCCTCCAGCCACCTAATAGCAAGGGTTGGAACGGCTGCTGGAACTGTCTGGGTCCCCACATGTAACTCCTTAAGTCGCAGGGACACAGCAGGATTGCTCAGAAAAGTCACATAGGAAATTTCTTGTAAGGCATAATCTCCAAAGATTAGGCTGAGTTCTTCACTTTCTACATTGCAACAGAGAACATAAATTTAACAATTGTCAGGCTGTTGGTGTCTTGCCATTTGCATGCGTTTTCTCCTCTGCTAGGTGTGAGCATTCTTTAGGTATGACATCAGAAAGTTTGTGAAATAACCAAACTCACAAATTAGACTATTGCTGTTTTGAACAGTTTGAACATGAGCTGATTTTGTGCCTTAAGCTCTTGAACTCTTAAGCTGAATTAAAACTGCTGTAAGAAGTTGTATTGATGACACTGGGGATAGCTGTGATATTTATCTAATAAATTTTTTGCTATTGTATGGAACTGGACTAGGGACACTAATGGTGTGGTTTTTTTGGTCTCTTGCCATAGTTCATGATATTGATTGCTTTAGTCTTCTGCTGAGAGCCAAGTTCTCCTTAGGAGGCTATGTGTTCATGGTCTTTGGGAGGCTTACATGTATGGGGAATGAACACTGTGTTCCCTTCAGTGCTGCAGGAGGAAATTCATCATTCCTGGCTGTACATTTTGCCTAGGTAAATGAGTCTGCAGTTGACGATGGAGCGTAACTTCAGCATTTACTACTATTTTATAATTATTAATTGCACTAGAAAAAGGCTTGCTAACAAGAAAAGCAATTAACTTCACAGATGAATATCTTATTCTAAGTTAGAATGACATCATTATGGTTATAGAACTGTGAACAGCACTGCAATCCATGTTTATCCACACAATGCAAATGTTGCAAAGTGGCTTAAAAGGATACTTCAGAGTAGGGGACGAACAGTTAAAACTTGTCTGAACAAGATTGCACTTGCTTGTTTTGGGGGGGGTGTTCCAAATTTTGCTGGGAAAATTGGTTAAAATGTTTCTAGAAACCATTTCAGAACATACTTCACAGCATTAATTGCTGCTGCTGAGAAGGGGCTTAGCAACGAAAAAAAAATCTGTTTCATCACTAATAAACCTCTTACTAAAACATAATTAAAAGCAACTCAACTGTTAGATTGTTGCTATGTACAAAACCTTCCTGCCTTGGGTCTGCGCTTTTAAACGTGTTTGGAGGGGGGTAGTTGGTTTCAACACTTTCAGGAAAAGCAGCTATGGCTGTTCCTGCAGAGACTAACATCTCTGCAAGGCTTACCAGCCAGACGTAACAGGGTTTATGTACAGAGAGAGGCACAGCTATTATGCATGTTTTTGACACACAGATACAATAGAATTTCGAAGAAATGGGGAAAATACAAAAATTAGGGGTAATCAGCTGGCTGGATGTCTGGGTGATGCCAAATTTCAGAGTGTAAATAGCATGGTCTTAAACTTGTATAAATCCAGAAATAAGAAATCAGAATATAATAACAACAACAGAAATAACATAATAAACTCTTTTCTCAGCACAGAGAGCTGTGTTTGCCCAAATCATGGGAGCCCTTTTCCCTGGGGGTCCTGCCCTGTGTCATTCACTGGCACTCTCTGCTTGTGTAAAGTGGGCTGACAGGAACAGGGACCTTTGTCTGTGCTTCCCTCATGGGTCTGCTGAGCCATCATATATTTTTTAAAGTTATCTTTATTTTTTTATTAAACTATATAAACATAGATGGAAACTAGGAGCGAGAGAGAGTATTGGCACCAGAATAGTCATGAAAATAATTTGCTAGCTGTGCCTGTCCCTGGGAGAGCTTTAAAAAGAGATGTCAAGGATATGTATTGTACAAAAAGACCAGTTGTTTGCACCAGCCCTGGATTCTGCTCTGGATTATTCAGGAGCTGAAAAAAGCAATGTCAGTCTCTGAGACAGCAAACATTTTCTTGTGCCAAATGCATTTATTTTAAAAACATGCTGCTTGAGGTACTGTAGCCAAAAGTTTCTATTACACCATAAAATATTTTTCTGCCTCCAGAGAGTACATGGATCCTTAATATGTCCATTATAATAAAGTTTTTTTCACTTGCTATTAAATCAGCATAGCTTTTAAAGATCTACTGTAATATAACCTAACCACCTTTTGAAAGTACTGTGTAGTTTGATTTTATCATAATTATATCATGTTCTAAACCAGCAATTGAAAGCCTTGATTTTATAGTAATTAAAGCCTTTGACCTTTGTATTAAAAATTCAAATATAACAGAAAAGTACAATAATTAGTATGTTATTTGTTGTATAATTTTAAATTATGTAAATTGCACAGCTACTGAACTACTCTAAGTGGAGTACATGGCCAATTTATTTTTAACAAGCAGAAAATAGTAGTTAATTATATATAAGAATATTTGAAAAGCATAATCTGGAATATCACTAAACCTTGAGAACTCCTTTGCACTGGAAATTTCAGATTTTGAAAATAAAAGATAAGCTGATACATTTTCAATGGAAAATCTTTTGGCGCAGCTCAAGTCAGACAAACGTCCCTGGGTTATCCTGTTGGTCTGCATTGCAGTCTGAAGTTGGAGGAAATCAGAGGAACTGATCAGTGGGCTCTAGCCCACTGGGTGTGTGCTGCCAGGATATCTCAGGATGGTACATCACTGGCACACAGATGCTCAAGGGTCCTCACTTTTCTTCTGCTCCAGTCCTTTTTCTTGCAGATTAACTGCAGGGCGGAAGGGTAAAAATTCCTTCCCCAGCCTGTTGCAGGATGCAGGAGACTTCCCGGGGCAATGGGAATTCTTCATGGATCAGCTTTGAGCAGTTTCTCTTCTGTGCTCCCAGTAGTTCAGTTGTGCCATATCCCAGAGGTGCTGGACGTGGTGTTAGCTGCTTGCCATACATGCAGCATGGCAGGACTCAGAACTGGGGGATGCTCTGAAACTCTGATTTTTGGGATAAAAGTCAGAAAGGCTTAAGATCTTTTTTTGTGCTGTTGGGAAATATGTGGACCCATGGCTTTTATAAAACATTTTTGGGAAAACAGAATCTATACAACTGGGCAGTTGAGCTGTTGGTGGAGTGAGTGGGAGATCTAGGTTTTGAGGGAGGACAGTGAGGTTTCTTGCACTGATGGAAAATTCTATTCTGGCTACCTCAGGGTCTATCTGTCCCAGAAAAGAAAAAGCATGTTTGATGAAGAAAATTGCTGTTGCAGGCGTTTTGGCTAAAATTTAGCTTGCCCAAGATCATAGTAAATTCTGTGGGATATGGTCCCAAGACTGTCTTTCCCAGATACATTAAGTCTGGATTAAGGGTACCTACTAAGGATCAAAACTGCAGAGATACAAATTGAAAAGCACTTATGTCATTAACTTGCTCTGCCAATTCAACTATTCAAAAATTTGAATGGGTAAGTCTGTAATATATACCAGGACTTCTGGATTAGATATTGTCCGTGTGCATCGCTTGAATTTTACTGAGTCTGTATTTTCAGCTCTTAGAGTACAGAAAGCCCCTATTTCAACTTGCTCACTGAAAAAGCAACTGCATATCCTTGCTGGATCAGGATCTGTGTAAATCTGTAATGTCATCATACAAGTACATGGATTAATTTTTCTACAACTTGTGGTCTTAAGCAGAGTGTGCCAGTCAGGAGATATACCTCAGAACTCTTCTTGCAGAGACCTGGGTCTGAGAAGAGCTGTGAGAACATGTCTCATCATGTTCTGTCCATGCATTTAGGATAACTTAGCTCCTTGTGTCAACAGCCACACTTGCCAGAAAAAACAAACTGCTGAGTTTCTGATTCCTTAACTGTTTTGCTAAGTGATAGGAAAAATGCGTTTCTTTTATTCTGTGGGAAAAGGAAAAGGAAAAGGTCAAGTCAGCTTAGAAGTTATGAGTAAATACAGAGGATGAGATAGAGATAATTGTCTTTAACACATGATTTGTCAGTAAATCTAAGTTAAAACTTATCCTTTAAAGTAGTGTCTGGAGAACAGGTGAAGCTTTGAGTTTAACAACTCCTTCCTTGTCTATTATTCCTACTCTGTGTCTTTCTTATAAATTGATTTTGCTTGTATAAATGGTATAATGGTTCTTTGCATTAATGTTTTATTTTTTGGTTATAAATTAATGATTCAGGTTTACCTGTGAGCTTGACATGTATGTTTTGGAACAATAAGGAAAAGTAAGAATATACTGGGGAAATAATAGTTCACTTTCCTTTGTTTGCTTGATATATAAGAAGAGAACTAAATCACTTAATTTAGCCTGCAATTTTTTCTTTGTCAAGATCATGTGCTGCAGAACAGTTCAAGCTTCTCCAGCTTTGCTTCTTTTGTGGCTTTAAATAGCTTGTTTTAGCATCCTTGATGTCAGATACAATTCTGTCTGCGTTTTTATCTGTTTTGCTGTTTGCCTCTAAGCTTGAAAACAACATAAATATATTTGGAAACTGTTTCCTGTGAAATGACTTATGATTGTTGATGAATTTGTTTATCACTGCAGTGACTAGGATTGTTCAATTAAAGTTCTGTTGACATTTTTATGATAAATCTTTGTTTTCAGGTAGGAAAATTTTTCAGTAACGCTGGGACTTGCACTTCCTTTAGAAGTTATGGCAAACACGTTTTTAAATTTGTGGAAATGTGTTGAACTTTTAAAGACCTTCAGAACTTTTCAGTTGTAATTCTAAATACTTTTAGCTTTAATTTAACTGTTAATATTCAGTTAGGCCTAATCTTGCAGACCTTGGGTCGTTCAGAGTTCGTGATTTCCTCCTGTGCTACATAAACATTTTACCTACGTTACTTATGAGTTCTCTGTATAGAGTCTGCTTTCAAAAATAAGCAAAAGAAGTGATAGATTTCTAGATAATGACAGGTACTCATAATTTTTGGTATTGCTGTCTTTTTAGGTTTTCTGAAGGGAAATTTTGCTGAGTTTTGGGGCACACATGAAAGATTTTATTCAAGCATTTGCTTGAGAAAGAGAAGTATGTGGGTTTTGGCAAGATTGCTCAGGCCTATCCTTGGAACTGATACTGCTCAGTATGTTCACTGTCAGCCTTAAATAATCAAAGTCCATTGCTACTCCACTTCCAGCCTTTTACTTCTGCTTTTCAGTTCAACTCCTCACAGTCAGTCCCTGCTACACCACACTAATTCCTCTCTTCTGTATTTTAGCTGGTCTCGCATGGCAGTGCATCAAATGCTGTTCTGAAGTGCAGATAGGTTGAATAGATGATTTTCTCTTCTTCAAAAAGTTTGTACCAGTCAAAGGTTTGTTATTACCAGATCCTGACACTTCTTTCTTGATTGTTGTCTGGATTATTTTTTCTGATTTTCTGTCAGATAAGGCCAACTCCAACCCTGCAGTTACTTTATTGTTTTGCTTGAGATGATTTCCAGTGGCAGAGCCCCTCTGAGCAAGGGAAATGTATTTTTACCCTGTTTTTCCATTGCTGAGAATCTCTTATGCTGCTTAAGGCTATCTTATGTAGTGACAAAAACCTCTGAACTTGTCCCGTACCATCACATTATGGCAGAGCTGATTGTGTTTTTGCAAAACCCATTTTGATGTGATGGATAAGAGGCTGCCCCGAGGTAACCATGAGTCTTGTTCTTATTTCTGTTTCTGCAATTTAGAAGGATATTGATTCTAAATACATCCACCTACAATCTGAGAGTCCTACTAATTTATCTCTGTGTGTAGAGGAAGGAGGCTAATAAGTTTTAATATTTCTACTCAGTTGGAGGGGTACATGTGAAACCTACCTGCTACATGTACAAGATTAAACTTCTGGCTGAGCTGCTATGGCTGTGAGAAATGGAGTCCTTGGGGCAGAGACCTGTCATTGCCATACCTCTGTGGTCATCTCAGTTGCACTGAGCTCTTTGAGGCTCTTGGGTAGTAGTTGAAAGCTGCACTTTTTTGCTTTGTTAAATCTAATAATTTTCTGGCAAGTGTCCTGTCTGAGAGTGTCTTTTTGAAGTTTACTACTTTTCATACAAAAAGAATTAACAGTTCATTTCTGTGACACATTTGTCTCAACAAAGCCTTTGTTCTTGCACGCTTGCTCTTTTACAGTTGCTGGGAAGAGAGTTCTGGGGTATTTGCTAGGCTCTGCTTCGCAAGGGAGATAGGAGCCTTCATGCTTCTCTCTTTGCACAGTGGAGAGGAGGCAGTGAAAAGCATAAAGGCCCTCTGGAGTCTGGGTAATGGCTAATTGCAAACGGTTTGAAAGCCAAGCTGACAGGTTGCTTATTCTCCCCCTCGGCCAGCAGAGTGAGGTGTGTGTGAGCGCGACTCTCGCGCTGCAGTCTCTGCTGTGAGCCTTCTGCAGGTGTGCTGGGAGGCTTTTACTGCTTGAGGCGTGCTGGCTTCATGGAAGCTGCATGGCTGAGTGCTTCTCCCCACAGAGAGGCTTCTGGCTGAAATAGCTTGGCTGCTTGGAGTATCAACTATTGTTTTTTCTCGTCTTGGCGTGATTATCCTTCGGCTGTTGCTGTGGATCTCTTTTTCTGTATGTGGTTTGTGTCATGCTGGGAAGAAAAGGGAGCTGCACAAGGGCTAATTTGTGTCTTTATTTGCTTTGGGATGGGGTTTTTAGGTGTGAGATTTGACCTGAGTAGCTACATCTTCTACTACTTCTCTGAATCGTCCCAAATTGTGATTATCTCAAATTATTTGGGATGGTGCCAGTGGCATGTGCTGCTAAACAATGTTATTCCAATAACATTTGTGCTATCATTTTAAACACCAGCTTTGGGGCAGCAGTCAATTAAGATAATTTGCTAACTTCTTGTAAGGATTGAGAGATTAGCAGTTTTTAGTGCTTTTCCAGTGCCTTGCCCACCATAAGCTTTCAACTTCTTTTAATTAGTACATGGAAAAGAACATTCAGAGCCAGGTTGGTCCATAATGGCTCAATTTTTAAGGGCTGTGATTTAAATGTGACTCTGTTTATTTAGCCTTCTGAAACTTGGCAATCTTTTCTATTAATTAAAAGTTCCAGAATTTTACAGCAAAGTATCTGGCCCCTAGGTATAGAATTCCTTTCTTTGTGTTATGTCAGACTGTTTTTAGTAAGGCTGGTTGTGTGCATGTGGCACACAACCGACATGAGTCAATGTAATAGTGTAGGTGTTAAGATCATTTGTTCTTTCCTAGCTGTCAGGTGTCTCTGTAAATCATTAGTCTTCATTATTTTAATTGGAAAGGCAGTACTGTAATATATCAGGGCCATAGGAAATAAGTCCTGAATGTGATTTTCTGGGTTACAGAACTGTCTTCCTACTGTCTGATGGATTTGCCTCTGAGCAGACTAGAAGCTCTCAAACATATGATACCCCAGCCTGGTAGTACATCAGTTTAGATTTTACCTGCATATCTTTACCTGGTCTGCTTTGGTGCTTTCATACTAGTTATTTTCTGTGCCATAAAAGCCATTGCAATACCTCCTTCATGCTTATTCACTCTTATGTTCTTATTGTTTTCATACCCTAGAGGAAATCTAAATGCTTTTGTCAAATCCATGCTTATTCCAATGTATTTTAGAGGTGAATGAATGATACTGGTGTTTCCCCTCCTGTTTTCCTCCTAACTTGCAAAACTTTAAACTTCAGGGATCTTGATGAACTTTGATGAATTCATGAAAGTCATCTTGAGCACCTCTCAGATTGCCCTGGCTGGTTCCTGAAATAATCAGGTGAAAACTTCTTCAGTAATAGAGTCTTATTACAGAAGATTTATGGTAACTCAAAGGAAATACACTGTAGTCAGACAAGTTCATTCTGAATGAAAATTTGCATTTTTTTAGGGTCCCACCTCCAAGTTGGTTTGTACAGGAAAGGGATCCTTTAAAATTGATAAATGAAGAAGCAGTGGATTGTGGAGAGATGTCCAATAATCCACTGGAAATAAATGTTAAGTGCATTTTCCTTAATGTATTTATTACTTGTATAAGAAGTCAAGTGAACACCATATTAGTTAAATATGCAGATGATACTAAATGCAGAAGCCTGTGCAAATGCATGAGCTGATATGGGAAAAATGCTGAGGTATCAACAGAGCTTTGAAAGGTGGGTAAGAAACAAAAAAAAAAAACAAATAAATTTTCCAGATTTACTCAGTAAAAATTAGCATAGGTAACATATTTGCTGCAAAAATAAATGGGAATTTAATTTTTTAATATGATAAAGATAATTGGCCTATCTGTGCAGATATGTCCTTAACTAATGGTGCTTCCTTGATGCTGGAGAACATAAGCATTTTTGGTGCTTTAGTTTCAAAGCATTAACAATGATCACAAATCTGTATTGGCTTAGAACAGGGGTTTAACATGTTAATTCTGCCTGAAGGGAAAACCTTGAAAAGAATTTAGTGTTGTTAAGTTTCTTAGACTTACGATTAGACTTAGAATGTGAAGATCCTGGCTTTTAATCATCAACTTTGGATAGAGTTCAAAGCTGAAAGGATTTTTTGTTTGGTTGGGGTTTTTTGTTGGGTTTTGTGTTTTTTTTTTTTGTTGCTATTAATTTCTCTATTTATTTTTTAAAGCTAATCCCATAAACTCTTCACTAAATCTCTGATGACCTTGGGAAAGGGATTCATCTTTCTGAAAAATATATTTTCTGTGTGATATTTCTTGATATCATGGTACCTTAGCCAGAACTTAATAGAGTCTGTCAGTCAACAGACCAATAAACTCGTGTGCCCTATATTGTTGTGGTAGTGATGGCATGCTTTGTAACTTTAAGGTGTTTATTTCTATCAATGTGCAACTTTTCTAAGATTTTTGGAAGATGAATGAAATACGTAGCTATCAACATCCTACCTGGTAATTTAGGACTGTTAATAAACACTGGCTCATCACAGTGAGTCTAGGAGAAATAGTAACATACCAGAAGCCTGATGTTTGTTCTTAATGGAAATAAGACAAAAATAATTATGCTAAAATAAATTATACCTTTCTTAATTACAGTATTTAGCATCTAAAGGGGTGCAAATAGATGATATGTCAGATTGTGTATGTAATAGTCTAAGCTAATCATCCTTTCTAAGATGAAGCTGAAAGGAAATAGTTAAAGTAATACCAATACTTTGAAAGACCAAAAGGGAAATATTTGCTTTGTAATAACTATTATTCAAACACCTATTAAAATGGAACAAAAGTGTTAGATTTCCTAGAAAGTTTACAAACATCCTGAAATCTAATGGTGATCGATCTACGAGTTTGTGGTCACTGTACTTTATGCACTGTGGGAAAACACACATATAGGGGTACAGTGAAAGTTTGGTTAACCTAAAATCTGGAATTCCCTGAACTCTCTGGGTTTGATCATGTAACCTTCTTGTTTGTCAGTAATTGTTTTTCTGTCTTTCACATGAGAGGAAGAGACAGTGAAGGAAAACTTCAAAGAAAGCTTCTGGAGCTTTCATGCGATACTGGCATGTTAAAAAAAAAAAACCAAAAAATAAAAGACCACCAAAAGAAGGGTACCTGACAAATTCTTTAGCATTAAGACTATTTGATTAGGCACTTCCTTGTATCAGAGACTAGTATTTGGTCTACCTGGAAATCTCAAGTATTTACCTTAGTTGAACCCTGAGTCAGGGTTTCTGAACTGACATCCTGGCCTTTGCTTCTCCAGTGTCTGGAGTGGAATAATGGAGGGTAGTATGGGTGTTAGAGGATCTGCATAAATGTGTTGTATTCCTGTGGTGATTCCTTTGGTCTTCTGCACTGGATTACATGGCTCAACTAATATTTCCCTATGAGGGCACTGCCACTTGTCTAGAAAAAGGGAGTAGAATGTGAAACTTAGGGTTCAAAACATAATCACTCATCTTTTCTGGCTTTTGTGTGGCCAACAGCCTGGATTTGTCCTTGGAAAAAGTGAACAAGAATGTTCTAACTTAAGGAGAGTTATACTTGCTTGAACTAGGTCTGAATTTGTCCCAGCTCTTCTAAGTGGGTGAGTTGTTACAGTGTCCCCAAATGCAAAAGGCATTTGACTAGTTTAAATTTAGCCAAGCCATTAATCTGGTAAAAAAAATACTGGTTTTCCTTCTTCTTCCTTGAAAGATTTTTAGTAGTTTATGTTTCTTCCATGTTCGTCATGCTTTCCTTTTTCTATTCCTTCTTATTCTATTAACTTTGCAACTAAATGAAAATAATTCCGGAGCTTTAAAAAAAAAAATATTCAAATGTGTCCCGTGTCAGTAGAATGCTGGCAGTAGTGTTTCTGATTAGATTTTTGCTTTATTAGCTAATTCTTTATTCCATAGTAATCATCTCTTGGTTGCTAACTAGTTGCTTAGAAGGAGAGATTGCCTTCAGAGTACATTCTGGGAAATGGTCCAGTTCCTTGCTTGCCTATTTTAATCTCAAATTTCCTGTTAGAATTATGCAGTGTTATAGAATAACAAGTCAGACACAAAACCCCTGCTTCGTTGCTTGGAAGACAAGTGAACACACATGCTCTCTGCAGAATAATATCAAATAATACGCTCAGTGCTTTGTATCTCACTTGTGTTTCATTATGTGATCATGTGGATTTCTGTTTTGCTGGCTAAAAGGAAGCTGGATAATAGTGTTGTGCTGTGCTGGATGTTGTGTGATGATGATGATTAATTTGTTAATCAGGCTACTGGATTTGATATAGGGGAGCTTGATGAGCTTCTTATAGGCTAAACAAATAAAATGAAAATTTTAAAGGTATTGATTGGGTATATTTTGATTATGGCATAGCAGAGGTTGACTAGATACTGGATAAAATAATGTTTTGACTAATTTATTTTATGAGAAGGGAGAATAACAACTCTGGTTAAACAAGTAGCACCAGAGACCAAAATGCATTTTGTTTGAATGCATCTGGCCCTACTACAAAACACATGTGGCACTAGCTGTAGCCCATTAGCTCAGGTAAAATATGATATTGTGTAGTCTGGCCTGGCCTGTGCCTGGCTGCCTATTTGTGTCTAAATTGGGAAGAAAACCAGACTTATTCCCTCCCAGTACAACTGGCAAAACCAGGCTTTATAATGAACTGCAGATGTAATATTTTGTTGATTTCAGCATTGCAAAGGCTGTCCAAGAGTAGGGGGCAAGATGAGATGGTGAGAAACAATAGGCCTTATCTGGTTAGGGAAAAGGGAAAAACAACCCAGCACTCTGGAGTAAGGCTTTGCCCATTTATCACACTTACTGTGAGTGATTTTGTGTGTTAAGCCTGCTCTTGGTATCAGTATCTTACTCTGGAAATTGATGAATCTGAGGAAAAGCTGGAAACAAGGTGCAGTCAAACATCTTTGTAGAATGAAGGTGAGTCAGTAGCACTTGCTGTCTCAGAACCCAAAACCTCCCCAGTCCAGCTATGGAGCTGTCTACTGGAGCAATAACTGCTGACCTGACAGAGATTCTGCTCAAGTGTTCACTCATTTAGTTATTAAGAAGAGGAGACTAATTTTTTCATATTTTTTTGTGACACCTGGACTTGTAGCAAAGGATCCTGTATTTTTTTCTACTTGGTTACAAACTCAGAGCCTGTGTTTTGATGCCACCTCTGAAGTGTTGATTCCACAAAACTTCTGAAGTTTTTGAGAAACTGTGAAATACCCTCTTTTCATGTTTTTAAGAAAGAGTTACATCAATAGGGTTTTGTCTGTGTGCTAGGCTTTAGACTGTGAATCTGCATGGTTATTATATGCAAGCATGTATACTGCCAGTGTGTTTTAAACTAGTTTTCCTCAGCAATCTCTGCTTCACACATTTTAATTTTCTAGAGTTTATTATTTTGCATATTGCACAATTTCATGTGTTCTCCCGCCATCAAAAATTCTCAGGAAATAAGTAAGAGGTGGACCTTTAACTTTGAGGTCAAAATTTTCTCTTGCTGTTTTAAAATAATTTTTATTCCCATGAGAATTTTCACAACTTGCTTGATTTTGATCTTGTAGTGAAGTAAAAATACCATAATAATGGCTTTAGCATGTGTTATATAAGTTAAAACAATGCCAGAAGCTTAGAAATAGAATGTGCTGGTCACATCTTGTTTTTGTGTGGAGACTCTGCCAGCAAAAAAAGTTCTTGTGTTTTCAGAGATCTAGCTCTTTTTTTCCACTGATTTTGTTCAATGTAGGCTGGATATTAGAAACTCAAGTTGTCCAGGCCCTGTGCAAATAGCGATCTCAATTCAAATTAGTAATTACTTTGGGCTTCCTACACCCACTGCTGCAAAGCAGACAATCATGGTGCTCTAATTCATATTGGCTTGTTCTCCAGACATTGCACTGCCTTAGTTTCACCAGGCCTGAGGAGGACCTGGAATTTCAGTGTGAGATGAAAAGCAGCAGCTGAAGGTTGACAAGGAGAGTAAAGCTTCACAAGACGTGCTGGAACTCTAGCAGACTTGCTATTGGTAATGAGCATAAGTATTTTAAAATAGATAAATGTAAGTGTAAACTGGATAAATAATAAAATTTTTATACTCTTTCAGTTCTAGATGATCACTCTTGCAAGAGTTCTGTTTTGGAAAGCCAGTGGTTGTGCTGAGAATTTATCAGCCTGTTAAGAGAGAATGTATCATAGCAAAAATCACAAGACACTTACTACATGCATTGCTCCTGAGAAACTACAGATTTGGAGAGAAAGTTGTAGGTTTGGATGAGCTCCATGGTTCTCTGTTTATTAATTCTGATGATACCACATTAAATGTTCATTTGGCAACATTCTAAATAGGGAGTTGGGTTGGGTTTTGCCTTGTTTCTTTCTATAGAGGATAGATTTTTTGCTAATAAGTGTCACTGAGGGAGGTGAATTATGTTTTTTTGTTTCGGTAGTCACTTAGCAATGCAACTGCTCATTACTGTCTCAGTGAGTCACTGTTTTCAGAAATTACTAACAATTTTGTGTGCCTCAATCTTTGACTACCCAATTTGTGAGGCCATAAAAGGCCTCTGTAGGGGAGTGGCTTGTGGTTTTGTTTTTGTGGTTTTTTTGTGGTGTTTTTTTCTGTTTTTCCCCCCACCAAGGAATTTCTTACTATCAGCCTTCTCAAAATCTGAGTGTAGAAAACAGTGCATATAGAATTCAAGGGAATGCATTTCCTTCAGTGGTGCAGAGGGGATGAGAGGCAGTTCTTAAATGTATTGATGACTTCTCCATGCTCTGAAATGATAGGGAAAGACACTTGATTCTCAGCTTTACAATAACTTCCATGAAATATTTAATGCTTGTCTGATGATTTATTCTTCTTTGCATAATGCAATCTAAAAAGAGTGGTTTTGTTAATTATTTACGTTGTGCTGCTGATGTTATTTCTCTCCAAATGCTTTGCAGCAGTAGCTGTTTCTGCTTATTACCAGGAGAGACTTTAAGAGGCAGATCTTGTCAAGAAAGCAGGATTATAACTTGTCTTATTTGTATCCTTGTGCTTTATAATGTGTGTACAGGGTAGAAAATACTTATAGGACTGGAGCAAGACAAGAGGAACGTAGGAGGCCCATGCTCAGGAATGAGAATAAACCCTGGGCCTTGCTGGGGTTGAGTGTATCTCTTAGGGCTCCTGATGGCTGTGTTGGCAGGCTAAGACTCTGGAAAGGGCAGTTCAGGGACGTTTTTGAAGCATCTTCAGTGCAGAGTGAAGAGCAGTGGAGAACCTGTGTGAGATGCCTGAGGATGATGGTCCAGCATCACTGCAGGGCTCTAAGCAGCCTGCAGGGTGATTGTGGGTATGCTTTTACTCCTGTAATCTTGTTTTAATGGGGCGTGAGTCTGACAGCCAGCATGGACTTGGCAGCAGTGGTGAAGGAAGGAGGATGGCTGCCAGGTCTTCCTAAGTACATATGAAAAGAAGGTCTCTAAGTATTTAGGTCTCATGGCTTCTGCTGTTGGTAATCTCTCTGGCTGCCTGAAACCCACACAGCTAAACCCAGGAAAAGGAGAGCTGCCAATGCTGACATCCCTGCTTGCTGACTCTGTTGGTTCTGACCAGATGTGAGGTAGGACAGCAGAACAGAGAGGACCGGCTTCTCTCTGAGACAGCTGGGTAATTGTGCTACTCTTGTAGTGCAGTGGGGTGCAGTATCTCCAACTTTGTAGGAGCAGGCTGACATTTACATTTTTCTCTTGATTAATCTTTCAAAAATAGAACTCCTAAAGAGGAAAAATGATTCTCAGCAAAGGTCAAAGGACATTCAAGGCTCGGTTTCTTAAAGGTTGCCTTGCTTAACTTCTCAGATAACACTGCCTGGGACAGCCAGGTATTAGGCAACCAATGATAAATTATACTAACAACTGAAAATTTTATTTAAGGAGATAAATCACAGGGAAAAGACCCTCCTAAATATTCCATATTAAAGACATAAGTGAGTTTGGGTTTTTTAGCTTTTCTGAGGACTGTGATCCAGTAGTACACATCTTTAGTTTATTTACTACAGTGTGTGCTACTAGGAAATAGTAGAATTCACACCTCCTTTTGGTAGGAGAAGAGGAAATAAAGTCCCTGTGCACAGTGGAGGACTCTTTCTGGGTTGCAGAGATGTGCTGTGCAGGCTGCAATCTAGCTTAGGGCATCCCCTGAGAAGAACAACACAGATTATTTTCTCAGTGGTAAAAATTAGAAATAATCTCAGTCAACTGGTTTTCATTGACCTGAGAAAAGAACAAGGGTCAGCCAGTGAAGCTGGTTATGCAGTTTAACTACTGAGTTGACTCTCATTTGCTTCCTGACAGGTCTCTTAACTGCTGATACTCAGAGCTTTAGAAATACGTCTTGAGAGAAGATACACTCCACTTTTTGAGGTATGACTACTCCAAGAATAAAAATTATGCAGTGGTTTATAGGAGACAAGGAATACCTGGATATCTGCCCCTGTTAGTTCTATGGGACCCGAGTCCCTGCTCGTGCTTGTTAACTTAGTCCAACAGTTTCAATAATCCTGCTGGCTTTCAGCACTGCAGGCCATGCATTCACCCATGACTGAGAGGGCTGCTCTTGGTTAGCTTTGTTTTATAGTAAAGCAGAAACAAGATGTGGCTGTAATTTTGTAAAACCTTGCTAGGGTTTGAACTGCGCTGTTGCAGTTGCGCAGTTGGGAAGCTTTCACACGCGTAGCCCTTTTGGTCATCACTGGGAGTGTTCTGGAGCAGAAGCCTTCCCAGGGAGCAGCTTGGAGTCTCCATCAAGGGGCTTATTGCCCAGATGGAGCTTCAGACACATTCATAGGGATTTCTGTGCTAAGCCAGTTGCCCCTGGCTTAGTCATATCAGAGACATACCACATATCTGAGAATTTCGCATTAGACTTTGCTAAATAAACAAATGTATAGGACAGTGAGGGATAGAAAAAACACTGCAATTATTTTTTTCAAAGTCTTTGGTATGAGCTGAGGTATTTCTTTATTCTTTCCAAGAGAATCCAGACATGTTGCTTGAGGTCCCTTGTGAGTTTTCCATACAAGGCTCTAGTGATTATCCTTTTTGCATTTAGAAGTAGTTAGGCTTTCAAATTTTGCAGATCCACGGCACCCTTTCAGACCTCAGACCTCCATGTGATGGAAAAAGCTCACAGTAGACTGATTTTTCTCATAGTCCTTGTATATAAAGCAACCTATATCCTTAAATAGCTTGCAAGACAGAGGAAAACTAATTCCTGTACATCAGTGAACATTGCTCTGATCAGTGCCTATGTATGTCAGAGTTGTGTAACAGAGAATCAATGCTGACAAACAGCTTGCCAACACCTGCTTGTTGCTTGTTTACAGGTACTCTCATCCCATCAAAAGCTTAGCTGGCAGTGGTGACTTGCTGTTCAGAGAGCTGTCACGGGTGTAATCTGCAGGAGTGCATTTTTGAATTTACTTGTACATCTTATAGAGCTGATCATGGAGGACAGTTCATTAGCACAACTGCTTCTTAATAAGTACAAACCCATCCTATTGCAGTGTTGACTACTGCAAATCATAGAACTCACTATAGTATTGCTGCAGGACACAAAAATCTTGAAGCCTTGCATAAGGAGAAACTAAGCAAGAACATGAGGGTGTATGAAGTCCCAGGAGAAAAAAATTAAATACATTGAACTATGATTTCAAGTTATCTGGATCTTCTAAGACTATTTCCATTACTTCTTAATTTCCTTTGCTCTTTATTGAATATTGTTTCCTTATCTAGTGTTCTCTCAATTATTAAAACCCAATCACTGTTTGTTTGGTTTTTAAAATTAATTATTTAAAATTCAGAATGAAGCATAAGAGATATCAAATAGCCGTGTCCATCACAACTTTTTTTTGGGGTTTTTTTGTACCTTATTAAAATTCTGATTAGTTTCTCATATAACTGCTAGCCATCTCATTTCCTTCAGAGGAATTCATTTCAAGATTTGTGCATTTCTATTTGAGATGGAGAAAAATCTATTTCTACAGTTCTATGTGATGTGAGCACCATTAGACTTCTCCTTTGGTTTAGGGAACTTTGACAATATTTTATTCTGACTGGCTGCTCAGGTCACTGTGACATTCAGAAATGGGCCTGATTTGCATTAGAATATATAATTTGCAGTGCTGTATCATTACACTTGTCTGTGCCCAAGAGAAAGGAATTAAAACTTCAGCAGAGCTCTTTTCTTGCATGTCTTCATGAATTATTTTGCTGTAGGAGTTAAAGTGGGCACACCGTTATCCACTCAGTGGCTCAGGATATGTGAGAGGTTTTCTGGGGGGTGGCGCTTGGATTTTTGCCTTGGGACTCCATAAGAAAGAGAATTACAGATTTCTTCTGAAAGCATTCAAGATTTAGACTTTCATATCCTTATTATCATCTCTTTCCTGGTTAATGGTGCACCAGTTTCAAAGGATATTTTGGTTTCCAGTGTTTTGCTTACCTCTTGGGCTGCCGTTAAAGCATGCAGTGAGTTAGGGATGTTCCCTGTGTCTCCAGAGGGATGCCAAGTTCTGTTTCTAAAAAAAAAAAATTCTTTAAAAGCATAACAAGATCGCAAATCTTCCTCAGGAGAGAAGTCTCACATCTGACAGGAAGGTGAGGTCAGACCCCAGCCATGGTGGCAGAGGAGCTGCTCCAGGGCTCTGACACATGCAGCACTAAGCTCAAGCACATGAGAGCACATCCTGCTTTTGGCTGAGGAGCACCATCTATGGAGCAAATTCCTAGGTCTGGAGGCAGGGCTGGAGCATGTTCTGCGCCACATTCCAGGTTTCTCAATGTTGCTGCTGGCACTGAATTTGTTTGCCCCGAGTGGGAGGTACCATATGCCATAGGAGGGAAAGTAGTGGGAGAGGCCAGTGTTGGGGTGGGCATTAAAAATGAGAGACCTGGAGAATGAGGCTTGTTGAACCTGCTTCTTTGCATCAGGGGTATGAGGGAACAGGTGAACTTTGCTTTGGGAAAGGCCTTTCCCTCATCCTCTGCACAAGAGCTGCTACTGTCCAGTGTGGCTTCCAAAAGTTTCAGGAGGATAAGTTTGGCTCCCTCTGGAGACACAGGGAACCCTCTATGCATTGCATGGTGTGGTGCCAGCCCACCAAGCAAGCCTTACAGAAGCACTGGAAACCAGAAGGCCCTTTAAAATTGGTCTACCATTAAACAGGAAAGAGGTGATGATGATAATAGGGATATACAAATCTAAATTTTAATGTATTCAGAAGAACCTGTCATTACCAAAGCAACTGATTTGAGGATCATGCCATGGATACTTAAGAACCTCAGAAACCCTAAAGCTTGCTTTTCTGGATCCAAGTTTAGGATCTTGTCTGTAAGAATATGTTTTCTTAATTTTTTTCTTGATTATATCTGCAAGAGCTTTTGATTTATTTGGCTGATTTCTTGAGGCTGCCTAATTCCTCTGTTCAAAAAGGCTCAATTAGCTTGATGTCACCATGCTGATATAATATTATCAGAGCAGAATGTGTTAACAGTCAGCTGTTGCTTTCATTACTAACTCCAGTTCGTTTCCCATTGCTAAAACTTCCCTTTTGTGTTACATAAGTTTTTCTTACGAGTTAAAGCTTGTAATGATTGACATAGGCTGGAGTGGAAAGTGATGGTCTGCAAGAACTCACAAGCATATGGGCAGCTGTTGGGGAAATGTTTAAAGCTGTGGGTTGTTCAATGATTGACCTTAAGCATTTATTGTTTTGCTTTTTTATTTATTTTTTTAACTACTCAATTTAAACTTCTTAACCTAAACATGAAAGCAAAGCTAAGAGAAATCACAGTTGCTTAAGGGGACCACTGACAGTATGGATTGCTTTAAAATTGCTTTTCATTCAAGTATTACTAAAGGCAAAGCCTAGCATAAAGAATTTGAAATTAAGGACATTTAGCAGCAGGAACATAGCAGAGTGTCTGGGGGGTTGGGGGGGGGAAGGCATTTATAATATAAATGATGATGGGCAGAGTACTTTGCATATAGACAGTGCCACTAATTAACAACTGTGAGGTGGCCCGGGATGGGGACTGAGCTCAGAGGAAGACAAAAGTCCAGATGGCTGTCTGTGATCCCAAAGTGCAGGGTATAAAGCTGTGCTACAAGGTTACTGCAAGGTGAGAACAGGGACTTTTTTTTTAGCGCAAATGCTCTGAGAGAAACTGCATGAGGTGGTAATGATCTGCTGTACAGATAGACCTAGCTTTAGAGCTAAGCATACCTTCTGTTTTGCTCTCAAGGTTTTGAGATGTGAATGTCCCCCGGGAGACATTTAACTGCTTGGAAAAGTGAAAGCTGTTGTATGGAAGCAAATGTGAAAGCAAATATTTCGTTTACCTTGTGTGCTAGGTATTTAGCTGAACAGTTTATATTCTAGGGGATGATATTGCTAATCCCTCTGTGGGTGTGCAGAGAAACGTGGTGCCACTGCAGGGTGCCAGCTCAGGAGGCTGAGGAGGTTTAGGGAATAGAGGGTGATACAGAGGCCAAGGTGCCCCCCTTCTGTGGGTGTGGGAGCTGTATCTCCTGGAGCAGCATGCTGCATCTGTTCTTTGCTTCACCTTTTCTTATTATTTTAGCATGGATCATCTATGCACTGTTTGTCTCTCTGGGCCTAATGTATCTCAGTACCTTGCTTTCAAGCACTGCATTTTTTAGGTAAGTAATCCCATCTGTTTTGGAACCATTATCACTTTGAGAAGTATCAGACATTACAAGGAATACCTGCAGAATGAAGCCATAGGGAAGGATAACTAGGATGATACACACCATATACCCAGTGAACTGTTGAGATCTTAGAAGTATAATTATTTGACACAAATCAATTTTTGACATAAGGTTGAAAACTTTTGAGAAGAGGTGAAGTATTACTGACTAGTGTGTGTTGGAATCAAATTTCATTATCAAAATACTTCACACATTATCTGATTTTGATGCAAAATATGAATGTGCAGCATAAATAAAACCCACTGAATATATCCTGTTGTTAATGCCACTTGACACGGCTCACAGGTAGATGTTTCAGCCCTTAGATTGATTGTAGGGGGGTATCTGTTTATGGTTTTGTCCTCTAAAATTTAATTGGAGTCCCCAAATGTGAGGTATGCCTTCTCAGGCCATACTGAATTTCAGATTAAAATCTAGATCTCAGCATACTTTCTGTGTTTCTGTAATAAGATATGTCTTCCAGTCTAGAGCCTGGAGATATATTTTTTCCTCTCAAATCTAAGATCTCTATTTGCTATCAGCTTCAGTCTATTGAGAGATGAAACTTGCACTGCAAATTCATGCCTGGGCTGCCAGCTGGGACAAACTTTAAGCAATATCTCTATATATATTTCGTAAGAATAATTCATAGTATATAGTATGAGACAACTGCTCTTGCCTACAATTAGAAGAATGCTTGTAAACAGTTTTTGTTCTTGTCATATACATTTTTGTTATTTGAAACTAGTTCACCATATTTAAAATGTTGAGCCAAATGTTTACAATGTGAAAACATTTGCTGTACAGAACCTCAGTTAGTGTTCTTAGTAAACAAAATAAAAGATGCTGGAAATAACAGCTACGGGGATTTGTTTAAAAATTCACTGAGTATAAAGGCATAATATCTCTGTACTTTTAGTCCAGATAAACCACAATGTTCAGTTGAGTTACTGACTGAAACTTCTGCCACTCACTGAAGCCAATTTTGTGTATTTGTGGAAAGCATGAAATGGGATGACAGCACTGAACATGTCACTTTCTCTATTTCATTTTTGCTTTGATGTGAGGCAAAAAAGGGTTGTGGGATACATTATGGTAGTCAGGAGAAAGAAAACTAAGTAAGGTTATGAAAGCTTTAGCATGATGTTCTAATGATGATGAAAAATGTCTTTCTATGCAATTTTGAAAAAAAAATCGACATGAATCATGCTGTTTCTCTTTCAATATACTTTGTTTCTGTAGCAATTCTCTGCATTTTATTGTATATGAGACAACTGCTAGCTTTTCCATTTTGTACATGAAGACAGGACTGTTGTAATCTGACAGAGCTGACAATGACACTAAATAGACTAAAAAAATTCTGTAGTATTTATAAAGGTCTGAGTTTAGAACTTAGGGTGCAATTCAGCAAAAAGCCTCAATACTAAAGAGGATTAAAGGCAAATCTCAAATTGCTTGTGAAATATGAACTCTGAAGAACTTTCACTCAGGACTATTCTGACAGATTTTAGTTGTCAAACTTATGGTTTAACTTAATAAGCCAAATATTTGTTTGTTAAAAATTGTTTTGTAATAAAAATAAATGCAGCAATTTATGATGTGGGGTGCTGCAAATTCAGGATTTATATATGCAGCTTAATGGATTCCTCTGTTAATATAATTTGCTCTTTCTTTTCCTGTTTTATGGGCTTGGTCTTTTTAAAGTCTTTGGGTGTGTTTGTGTTCTTCCTTACATTGATGTAAATTAGGAGTAATCAACTAATATCAATGGAAAACTGATATAAAGCCTCTCAGATCTGTATTGGAGCTTTTGCATTTAATTCCAGCTTCCCTTGAATCTTTATAATAGGTTCTTAAAGCTTTGTTTCACATGAATTGTGTACAGATGTGTATTATATATTAAATGCTTTCAGATAGTACTGGAATATCCAGTAATCATTTTGCATCAGTTATGTAGTAACAACATACAAAGCAGTAGGGTATTGGAGCAGGAAAGACAAATTATCTAGGGTTTTTCTATTCTTGCACAGATGCTACTGTGACTGTGCATCAGGGTGTACCCAAGTTAACTTTAAATTGGCTGGCTTGGCCAAGAGCGCAGGAACGAGAGGTACTCACCAAGAATTTCCTAAGCTCCCAGGAAAGGTGTTTCAGCCTTGCTCCTCTAGTTAGCCCAGTCTAACCTGGATGCCATGATGATTTTTTGCCTTTTCTTTTATACCCCTGTAATACCTTTTTATAATTTCTGTATTCTTAATGCTTTTTGCCTACATTCTTGGACTTCTTTGTTAAGCTAGGAGATGAAAAGCTTAGAAGCTTCATAGTTAGGGATCAGAATGCCCCAGGCACCAAGGTCATCTCCAGAGCATGTTTTGTAAACTGAGATAGAACCATCCAGGGGAAGGTTCCTTGGGGAGGGGGGCTCACTCAAGCCTCTCATTGGGGAATCTTTGATAGATATGCTAATTAGTAAGACCTATAACATTATACCAGATATTTTGGGGGGCATGCGTTGGGGTGTGCATGTCAGGTGCATTCCACCTGGATGTGGTGGAATCACCTAAGGATCCTTAAAATAAATACCAGGGTAAAATCCCATTTTTCCTTCTAACCATGTTTGACTTGATTTTAAGACCAAGAAAAAACATCAAACTGACCTAAATTCAAGGCATTGACTGTGTTTCAGAGGTGGTTTTAGCCATTGAATGGGTGCAAGCATATCATTTACATGCTATTTTGTTATCTCTGTGTCTGATCTGCTGCTTTTGAGGACTGATGTAACTCGTATTGAGGAGCCAATGCGGGGCAAAGAGCTGTCAGGGAAACAGAGGTATTTGTATGTAAAGAGGAGGGTAGTTCTACCTTAGACATTCTTATCCCTTCTGACTTGCAGGTGCAAGGGATGATATAGAAAGAGGAGGAGGAAACTGCTGGCATATGAAGGTGGTGAACTCAATGGCTCACCTTCTCTCTAATGTGCTTTCTGGGCATGGTGAATTCACTTCAGGTGGTTCAGCAGCCAGGAGTGATCTCTCACCATGCTCTCCTCATCTGTGAAGGTGGTCAGAGGGAGGTCCTGAAACAGCCATGGGGAAAGTGGTGGTGCAGGCCTGGGAATTGGGAGCAGGTAAACCTTTATTTCTGGTGATGAGATTAGACTTTGGTAACTTTTCCTAATAATGATGTGGGAGCAGAAGGGGAGATAAATACCAATTCTGCCTTTGCTCCTCATAGAAGATATTGTGAATTACTGCTTTATCTCTCCTGAATCACTCAGCTGCTTCCAACTGAAATTGGGTTGGAAGTTTTAAATGTATAGCACTCCTGAAATGAAGGTGCATGTTACTGACTGTGCTTCAGGTGCGAAATACTGGTTTCTACAAAAACATTTTTTTCTTGTGAGTGGTAGAAGAGCCTCCTAAGTGAAATGTGCTGATATGAATAACAAAACAGAGCGACCTTTGGCTGGCTGTGCATTCCCAAAGAATACAAGACATGCAGCTTATACTACTAAATATCTGCTAAGTTATATTGTTGCTGGGTTCATTACTAGCAGATCTTTATCTTCTAAAATCAATGGTTCCCTTTGTGAGATTTAAATTTTCCATGCAATCACTTCCCTATGGTAACAAAGGATGACTGATTTAGTAGTGACATTTGTAGTGAGACTCACCATCAGGTGATTCAGCATGTACATTATTAGTCTTTATTTTCTTCCTAGGGAGTACTTTTCAATTTAGTTTGCCTCATACTGTGTTTGGCTTGATTTCTTATTGAAAACGAAAATGTTTTGCCCTTAGAATCATCAGAGGCTTTTAAAACCTGAATAGCGAGGAAAAAACCTCATTAAGGTCAAAGGCAAGAATAAAGTGTTTGAGAAAATGGAAGCATTGGAATTTTTTGTTCTTCAACTCATGCCAACAGCTTTTCACTTCCCTGTCAACAATATTGTTGTCCCTCTGCTGTTTGTCTCCTAAATCAGCCTTCTGTGGCACAAGAGAGGGAGATTAGACATAGATGTGTACATAAAACCATGAAGGTGTCAGATGCAACCACAGAAGTGCCTGGTAAGATATTTTCAACAGGGATGGAAGAGCTGGTGGCGTATCTGCTACCGGGCATTAATTCAAAATGTTTCTGTTAATGAAAGGCAATCCAATATGAGGGTCAAAAAGCAGCATTGATACTGAGAGTGGAGAGTGTACAAAAGGGATTTTAATTGCCTGGATGCAGGGCACCTACTGAATGTGCCAAAAACAAAGCTCAAAGTGCATTTCAAAGTGCACAAATACTGATTCATGATATATCTGTATTAGCAGTTTAGTTTGCACAAAGGACATGCTTTTAGCTTGAACCTCCTGGGTTTTTGCACATTCCGCTTTGGTTTCTCACTGTGAACAGTCCCAGGCTGTGGAGAGTGGTGATAAAACTGAACTGCCAGGCCCAAACTCCTGTGTGCAGGAGCCCTCCCAGGTGTGCTCCAGCTGCCAATGGGCTTTCAGCCAGTGGGGACAGACTACAGCAAGCTTGGAGCAGTGCTTCCCTCTCTCCCTGAAGCGGTACCCAGTGTGGAACTGTGCTTCTCAGCACCAAGTGCTTTGCTCTACAGATGCACTCCTGTTGCACTGTGCTAGCTGGTGGTGCAGATACATCTGTAGGGCATTAGCAATGGGTCTCATCTTGTCTAACCAGGTTCTTGAAAGTAGCTCTCCTAGTCAGGAACAGACATGCAGAGGACATGAATCACCCTCTGCAATAAGGGGGTGCTCCAGATAAGCTGAATCAACCTTAGGGGTTTTGGGTATTTTTTTCCATAACCTATAAAGGAAGGCTGGCTTTTAGGCATCTGGTCACATCTAACTACTAGAGTTAAATGAAAAGAATACCATGCAAAATGGGGAAGAATATATTCTGTAAGAGAGACAAAATTATATGAGAATAATGCAAAACTAACCATAAAAACATGACTCAGAAGCTCTTATTCTCAGGAAAATTGTTTTAGAAGAATGTGGTATAATATTAACTAACAAGTATTTTTACCAGTAATATTAAACCAAGATGTTAAAAGAAGACACTGTAATTTGCTGTGGAAAGTAATCATAAAAAAGAAACTCAAAATTTTTGTATAAGTAATACATGATTCAGCAGCTCATTAAGAAGTTATGATTATGAGATAGTCTTGTTTCAAGTCCTAAACAATTTGCATGTTTCATATTTTGCAGGAGGGAAAAGCTGGTAATTAGATATAGTTCATTTGAAGCCATACATGAGATAAGGAAGCTCTTCACTAGAAATGGATGTGCCTCTTAAGCCTTTGTGTGCCATTTTGTACCTGCACCATGAGTGCCTGTGTGTTGTCTCACAATAAAATAGAGAGGGAATAATTTCACAAAGGGCATTTCCAAGATTCTTACTTGCTGTTTTTTTTTAGCAGATCTTTTGTTTCAGTGATCAATTTAGCTCATTTGAATAGATATTCTAAAATGCATTTAGTTTAACCAGTTTTGAACATTCTTTGTAAGTAGGACTATTGATGAACTCTGGGTCACAAACAATTCTGATATTAGATTTTGTCTTTTCTTGATTAGCTTGCAAATAACATTTGATAATGTGTAACTTTTAATATTTTCAATGACTCTTATTTTACATGAAGTGGCATTAATGCTAGAAATGCCAAAAAGAATAGGTTCTTCAGTAAGGCATTTGCAGAGCTTATAAAAATTATTCCTAAGATTTTTTTTCCAAGTTTTGTTGTGTTACATCTGCAAAGATCAGCTCTTTTTTGATTCTCAATCATATTCATGGGGAATTAAACCTTAGTTATAGTTTTAGGATCTCTGATTTTCTAATCACAACTTCATGACTCATTCTACTTTCCAACATTGTGAAGACAACACAGTTGCCTGTCTCAGACACTGACTGTTTGAGGAATGCTCAGAGAAACTTGCCATAAGGTAAGCCACCACAGCAGGAACTTGGAATAAGCACAGAAGGGAGGGATTTGTGACAGAAAGGTGCTGCTTCCAGGCCTTGTGAGTCAGGATGGTGGTTAACATATCCCAGTTAATGCATCCAAACAGAAATTCCCACTGTGGCAAAGGAAGCAACTGAACACATTATGTTCTCAAATTATGGGAACGACATCTGCCACCACCCTGTGGATATGCAGAACTTGGACTGTATAAAGGTGGTACTCCAGAAGAATGACTCTGAGACCCCCAGCAGTGAGAAGCCCAGGGTGAAGAAGGACCAGTGGGATGTCACTGGATCCATGGGGGGTGACTATCTTCTGTTTGACCTTCTCTCTCTTCCCGTTTCCCCCACTTTTCTATTTCTTTCTATCTCTCTCTACCTCACGTTTACTGTTTAATAAAATCTGTACTATTAACTTTGGCATATGGTCTTTGTTACACCTTAATTTGGGCAGAGGCATCTCTCACTAGTCAGATCATAGCAAGCATGGGTTAAGCAAACACAAAGAAAGACTTTGCTATCTTTCTTTGTGTTGTCTAGAAATCCTCTGAGAAAAACTTATCTTTTTGATTCTTTGGTTACCACCTGAAGCAACAACAATGTTCTCTACTGCACTTTCAACTGCTTATGGCTATTACTGCCTGAGACATTAGCAGCTCTGCTGGGACAGTAGATTTACAGCTGGTATAGCTTTTTACTCACTAAACAGGAAAACTGTGTAGAAGTAAAATTCACTAGATAGGGTCTTTGCTCCATTTTGCTTGAAGCACTAAATCTTACTTCCTCTATTTCTGTTTAGTGATGTGTTTGCTAACTGGCATGTACCACGATCAACTAATTTTTGTTTTAGACTCACTTGCCTTTTTCCATCCCTCCTCAGACTAGCTAAGCCACCAAGCCTGTTAAATTGCTGGGCTCTTAAAGCTACTACACACTAGAAACTGATCTGGCCATTATGGGCCACTGTAAATCTTATGTGACTACTCGAAGTTTACTGGGTGCTGTTTTTTTCTTGGTGTTGAGTTATGCAGTTAGCTCTGGTAATCCCACTGAGTTGATCTAGAAAAGTGAACCTCTTCTGGCAAATATGAAGATTAATCCAAATGTGTAGGCTTTATTTGTTCAAAACTGTTGATAATGTTGGTTTAAATTTGCCCAGAAAAGTAAATTCATCTTGCATCTCTAAGTAGCAAAAAAGTGACACAGTAGAAGCAGAACTGGCGAGCAGACTGATGGTGAGGACTTAACATCTGCATTATATGTTTCATCATGTTTTTCTTTGGTCTGTTCCTAGGCTGATACATGGACTGACTGTCCCTTAGCACTGTAAAGCATCAGGTAAGATCCTGGAGAGTGTCTTTGAGTGGCTTGGTTTTTCATTTTTTTTTTTCCCAAGAATTTCCTGCTTATGTGCTCTGAAATCTCTGCCAGATTTGAAGCATGGCACAGTAAGCAGGGATACTTGGACAATCTGCTTCAAAAACACACTTCTGAACCAAACTAGGTGCACCCTGTGACCTGGAAGGCTGCTAGAAGATCCAGTCATTGTAGATGAAGGCATTCAGAATGTCAATGCCAAGACAAAATATTTTCTGTTCTGGATTGCACCTAAACTTGTCTGCAAGGAGACCATATTAAGAAAAGTGTCAGAGTGTGTTTTGGGGTGTTTTTTTTTCTTGTTTTTCCCATTGAGTTTCCTGCTTTGTTTAGACAAGCATTTGCTGAAGATTGGCATGGTGATGTCCTCTCCTCTTATGCACGTGTCATAACCATAAAGAAACAGCCATTCTTACAGCCTGCTCTCTGTGACTCTCATGTGTGAAGTATTAAAGTTAAAATGAGAGCAGTAGCAGTTAGATAATAATTTGTGTGAATTCTGTTGTATTTCAAGTCTTTGTCTGACACAAACAGAATGGAATTTTCCTGAGGGTTTACTGTTGGGAGCTGCTCAGCATTATGTGATGTACTCAATGAAAAATAGAGCAGAGAGGTGCTCTATTCCCTAGGTAAGGTTCTTGCCTGTGCTGTGGGTCCAAGTTCCTCCTCTAAGAGCAAGAGGTACTGCATCTGAGGTATTTCTGCTCTTCTGGAAGACTGACTGTTTTGTTCTTTGAAGAGAGGCTGAGTTTTGCTGCAGAAGATAGTAAATGAAATGAATACTTGAAAATTCTACTTGGGAATTAAGTAAATGGAAGTGATATGTATTTATTTAATTGTAAAAAACTGTCAGGTCAATGAAATGTATTACAGCTCCCCTGAATTTCCATAGTGAATTTACAGGTAAGAGGAATCACTGCAATAGCACTGTTACTTGAAATAAACTTTGGGACTGCAATAATAAGAGAGAAAAGGATTACCTAGTCCAAGCCATGTGTTTCCAATACCTTGATCAATTTAAATTTTTTCCCCTTAATATTATTTAAAGACTGAATTTTTGAAAATGGCCTCAAACAATAACTGTTCTCCTGTTAATGGCAAAAAAGGTAAAGATACTAAAATGCATAATTTTCTATTGGAAAAAGTAAAATGATCCCACAAAGGAAATAAAATTGTGATAAGACAGGAATAGTTTGTGTAGGTTATATGAAAGTATATATGGGGATGTCCTCATAAAATTGTCTTTTCTCTAGAGGTTCTTTTCTAACAGTAAGGAACCTTGTTTACTGACTCTTTGGGAGCACAACAAATAATACTTTGCTATTACAGGGGGGAATACTTCTCTGGTCAGCTTCTTGGAATAAGGTGATTTGAACTGGCTTCATTAATGCATGGCAACATCACAATGATTTTACATTATTGTTGAGTGCTGCTGGAAGCCAAAAGGGAGCATGGTATCTGGAAACACAATAAAAGGTAGAAAAAAAGAATGTGAAGATTAAGTCTCACTTGAAGGAGCTCACATTTGTATCTTGTTTTACAGGGCTGTGAAGTTATATTCTTTACTGAATATCATTTTGATTGTGACTGTGCTAACTTTTGCTGTTACCACAAAAGTTTATTTTAATGCTTTATGGAAACTGGCACTGAACTTTTCAGAGTTTTAAGTGCTTTTTTGTTCTAGGCTATCAAAATACTTCTCATAAAAACAGAACAAGAAGGGCCAAAAGAAAGGAAACAAATGAGGCTTTAGTAATGCTGAAAGTGCTTGGTATTAGAAGAGAAAACTTGGATTTCAGGAAGCAGCTCCTGCAATGAACAGATTGTCTCATTTAAAGAACAGCAGATGTGTCAGGGGGAACTTCTCAAACTGTTATGATATTGCCAATTTCTTACCATTATTTTTGTTGTCTTTCCTTATCTTATTGCCAGCCTTATTTGCATAAGAGCAAAGCATATTGTTTAGGTTTCAGTTATGTTTATATTTCCCCCAAGAAGCAGTATTACTTTTAGTAACAGTAATTGTTCCCTGTAGCATAGCATTAGGCCACCTGATAGCAGCAAGATTGATAAGAAAAATACTGCAGCTCAGGTTATAAGCAACCTATGATGAGCTTCTGCTCGTTTTTGTAACCTCAGGATCCCAGTCTTGCTGGAAGCAGTGGTCAGTCAAGCTGCCAATAACCTCCCTCCCTCATCTCCTTCTGTTAAATGCAGTGAGATTAAGGTGAAAAATCAATTTCTTCTGTCTGAATTAGGTCCTCTGTATGTGTGGATATCACGGACTGCTGGGTTAAAATGCCAGCTGCTTTTTCAAAGAGGGAAAATATTGGGGTTTGTGGAGTATGTCAGAAAATAAGTTTCCATAAATAAAAATATAATTTTCTTCTAGGCAGGTGCAGGTGCCTGCATTTTATTCTGACATCTAGAGAAAGAAATGAACAGAAAGGAGACAAGGTTTTAAACTACCTCTGAGTTATGGGAAAGGGGTCGATGTCAGTGTGATGTGCCTGAAAGGAGTTTTATATGTCTCCTGTCCAAGGCCTGGGCTCAATGCTCCTTGGTGTCCACAGCTTCTAGTGAATTCTGCAGGCTTGGGTCATGTTTTCTTTGAACAGGCTGTAGCTATATTTGTGTGGCTAGACAGCAGTGAGCCTTCCAATAGCCCTGCTTGTGCTGCCTTGGTGTTGTCCTCACATGAGCATGCACTGACCAAGCTGGGTACCTCTGGAGGAAGCTGGGCTGCAGGCTGTGCCCTGGGACAGCCCCTGTGGGCACCAGCAGCCATGTGGGTCCCAGGGGCTCCTGGAGCCTGAGCAGGGTACCAAGAGGGTTATCATGCAGCTCTGCTCCTCTAGGTGGATGTGGCCTCGGGGCAGGGCAGGGTGGCCCCAAGTGAAACTACCTGGGGAGGTAGGAGGTGATATGCCTGGGACTGGGGGTGCTCTGGTGCTCCCTGGCCATCCCATGTTTTGTTGAGAGAGTGAAGGCAAGTCCTGTCTGCAGCACTGTGGCCCTGGGGGGCTAGCAGGCTCTGTACTGCCATGGCAGCACTTCAGAGTGAGAAGAACAGGTCTTGGTGGTGTCTGGAGATGGGTGGTTGGTAGGTGGTCCTTGGTGCACTTAGCCCCCTTCACCAGTTTGGTGAAGATATATGCCTGGTAGATCACTTATTGTTTACTCTCCTTCTGGTGTGCATGCTTTCTTTTCAGGGGCCAGGCATCTCCACATTTTATGCCTTTTTTTTTTTTTTTTGATTGGTTTTCTTTTTTGGTACCTCTTTGCTGCCTGGCATTGAAGTATTCATTCCTGTTCTTTGTTTTCTGTAAGTTCTCTTCACCTCCTAAGAAAGCACCGGAGCTCTCATTTTTGTTTTTCTCCCTTCCTCTCTCTTTTTAAAACTTTTTTAAGATTTTGTGACGTTCACTGACATGAAATGTTTGTTTAAAAACCTCAAACCTTGCTGCACAGGGAATCCATGCATCTCCTTTGCTGTGCCTGCCCCTCAGGAGTTAAGTGGTCCAGAGAACAAAATCCCTTTTGATGTCTGCTCGTTGTCAGTTCTCATTTGGTGTACAGTTTATTCAGAGGAATTTAGATGGGAAAAGCCAGTGAACAAATGGATCACAAGTGTGTTTGAAGGAAAAGTTGGATTAATGTAGAAGGGAATGTTTGCTGAAAGTTGCCCTTGAGGTGCCGGTGGGTTTCCCACTGTGTGCACTGTGATTTCACTGTGCTGGCTGTGTTCATGGTGGCATGCAGACAGCTGGGGAGGAGAGGCACTTAGCCAGCACAAAGTAGCTGTGAAAGCCATAAACAGTGCTTCAAACTGAACACTGGCAAATGGCCTCAGCTAAGATGCAGAAAAGTGTTTCCATGATGCTAGCCATGGGCAAGCCCAGTAGTCACTAGCCAGTAGCTATTAAAAGTAAAAACCATTTGTGTTTTTTCACTCCTCTAATATCCTGTGACTAGCTCTGTCCCAGGGTACGTATTTATTCATACATACCAGTGCAGCTAGCAGCAATTTCAACCTCTTCATGTTCACTCTGTTTTCTGGAGAACTTGCTGGGAGTGTTGGGAGATCCTGGCTCATGCCACTGTTCATCTGTTAAAATTTGTAACTGATGTTTTATGGTTTTTTTTATTTTTTTTTTATTTTTCAAGGAAGTACTACAACATTATGTGTAGGGATTATTTTGAGAGCAGGTTGTCTTCAATTCCTGTTAGTGATGCTGCCCTAATCCTGTAAATTTTTTTGTTATTAATAGGATATCATCAGCAGCAGAGATGGAAACCTTTTGATGTTATCTTCTGGGTGTGGGACAGTCAGAGATGATAGACTGCTGCTAGAACTTTGTTTTTTAATTGGTGCCTCAAAGGCTAGCAATTCACTTACAAACCTGGGGTGTTTTGTATGAACTGCTTCAAAGAAGAAAATTTTAGGTTAATATTTTTTTTGATTTCAGCATTTTCTTTTGTTCAGTATGTTTGAGAAATCAATCCCTTGAAAAGCTGTAGTCAGCAAAGTACACCTATTGGATAAACCTCCAGAAAGTGTTCTCACAGAATTTAACTCTCTCCATCTTGAAAGTGGATTGACCTGGCTAAGGATGGGGTGTATATTTGTCAAATTCTTTCTGAAGTGGTCTTGACTCCATTTCCCCATATTTCTAGATTTATTTCAGTGTGGGAATAGAGTACTGGGGATGCATAAGGCAGAATTTTCTCTCTAACCTTCAGTCAATAAAGCTTGCTTACCACTTTTTATTAAGTATTGAACCTTCTACCATTTAAGTGTTTCTCAAAATTGTTATTTCACCATTAATCCATTCTGCAGTACAAACTTGTTCTAAATCCTCACTTTTACAAGCTCTTAAACCATGGTATAATGTACTTTCAAAGGTACAAAAAAAGACAAAAAAAGCAAAGACAAAAAAACTCTCTGAATGCAAACAGGCTACTTGGACTAAAATTTATACCCTAACATAACATTAGGAGGACCCTGAACAGCAGATAGAATGATCTAGAGGAAGCAAAATCAAACAATCAGAGAATGGTTTGTGTTGGAAAAGAACTTAAAGGTCACCAAGTTCAAACCCCCCAGCCATGGACAAGGACATCTTATGCCAGGCCAGGTTGCTCAGAGCCATATGCATTCTGGCATCCTCTTCCAGGGATGGGATATCCACTGTCCTAATCTTATAAGAAAAAATGTGTAGTCTAAAAAACTACATAGTTTTCCTACGGACCCCAAATGCTGTATATCTACCCATGCCTTAAAAGTAAATGGATTTCCATGTTCACATATTTGCTCTAAAAACAAAGCTGCTTTTGGATTTTTTTTCTTTTTTGAAAGATATGTTTGCATGGTTAAAAGAGGCTTTTTGCTTTCATCAATGTTGTGTTTTACCTTTAGCTTGATATAGTGATGCCTTTTCTTGGTCTTAAAATCAAGAGTCAAAGATTGTTAGAAGGGAAAAAGGGATTTTACCTCTGTATTTATTTTAAGGATCCTTAGGTGCATCACATCCACGTGGAATGAAGAGGCTTTAAGTACAGCACACAATCAGTAGCCCACAGTGGAAGCAACAAATCAGAAAACCACTGTTCCATAAGGACGAAATTGAAAGAGCTGCATAAGTAAAATGACAGACTATCCATTCCATTTTGGAAAGCCTGAATAGGATTTTTGATCTAGCTTAATTTCCTTCAAGCTCTTCAGCTGTGGCTAAACCATTTAAAATAAAATTAGATCTGTTATGGAGCACTACGTGCATCACTGTTTATTATTTTGAAAAAGCATGGGTCCTCCTATACCTCTTTGCTAATGTCAAACAGTAAGTGGAATCCTCATCTCCATTTCAGCAGTGCAGAAGTGGGCTGATTCCCCTTGGCTGCAGTGACTTTGCTTCACTTTTATGGCAGAAAGTGGAAGGAAACATCTGGACCAGTGATTTTTAACAGTTTGCAAATATCAGAGTGTGTATTTTCTGACACATCACTGAGCTTTAGATTTTTAAAGTGTTTGGTGTAACTTAAATAAGCCTCTAGTAGATAAAATGTTAATTGAAAAGATACATTTTACTGACCAATGTCATGCATTGCTCTTGTCCAGTACACCTCCCAGGCATCCTACACCCTTTGCATTGTCTCTAAGCTATTTCACCTTTGAACAGAATGCATCCTTGAATGCTTGCATGTACTTCAGCTAAACCCACAAAATCTTAGAGAACTTGCCCATTTCAAGGGCTTTAAAAACAACCAAAAAACCTAACCCACAAAACCTTGCCAACTCCCAGTTCTTTGGAGGAGAACCTTCAGACCAAGAATACACTCATCCCCTGGTGAGCTGAGCTGACAGAGGCAGTTTTGGATCAAAGGCAAGGCTTCAGTGCTGGATCTTGTCTGCCTCAGCTCTTGGTGGGCCCTGTCTTTCTGTACAAACAGCCACACTCGTTTCAGGGAAGCCTGCTTAGGGATCTGTGCCCCAGCCAGCTCCATTGCCATTGTAAGAATCTCACCTTCTCTTAGGTAAATGACAAGCTCCTTGGGGAACATGCAAATCTGTGCTGGACATACTGAAGAGCTGGAGCAGATGATCATTATGAACAGAAAAATACAATCCCTCTTCTTCTTCCTGTTTCTTTTCTTACAATATTATCCTTTGTGGCAATCAAAAGGATGGATGAGATTGTGAGTCAGCATCCTTTGAAAAAACTTTAACAAGGTTTCAGATTATTTACTCACTTTTTTTTTCTGTACTTCTGACCATTTTGCAGCATAACATGTACAGAGCGGAAGAAGTCATATAAGTGAAAAACTTGTGTTTTTAGCTAAGGCCTCTGACTTTTTTTTTTTTTTTCCTGTGTTTTTTGAAGAGCAAGATCATAGATAGATATGAGAAGTGTTTTTGAACACTCATTTTCTGAAGAGCTGATCAAGTGGCCAGGCTGTTACTGAATATATTTGGAAACTGCTTTGTCTTTTCAGTGGTGCTTGGGGAATTACAACGCATCATTTGTTAACCACTGTTGGTTTGCAGCTTTTTCTTGTTATGAACAAATCTGTGTGAGAGAGCAAAGAGATATTATGTTACCCCAGTATGACCAGCAAAAGCCAGGAAGAATGTATTGTCAGCATCAAAATATTTTGCTAACAAGTAGCTTAATAGTCACACATAGCCCAAGAACAGAAGCAACAAATGAACAGGTTAAGAGATCTGAACAAGGCAAACAGAAACAAAACCTATTACCTGTCTCAGAGTGCTGATTTATTTGGGACAATAATTTTGCCAGTCCTGGCTTAGGTGGCAGTCACTGGAATAAACTCTTAATTTGTAAGCGGGATTCTGTTTTAAAGGAAAATGAACAATTTTTTGAAGGCTTGGGCATGTATTTATTTGTTTTTCGTGCCAGTGTACTAGATGAAAGCTAAGTGACACACTGGTTAATGCTGAAAGAAAATAAAAATGACAGCTAAATATTTGCAAAACTCACAGCAGGAATACACATCATTCAGCTATAGAGTTGAATACTGTTGAGGTAACAGTTGTTTCTGCCTGGACTGATATATTTTGGATCCAATTTTGGTCCTGATGAGTTGTATTTAATAGCATGAAGCTGTGGCCTGAACTGATGTCTCTTATTGTCAGTGGAAAGAATTCCAGGGAAGAGCCATAAGGTTTTAGATCAAATTTTTACTTTACAGAGTTCACTTCAGTGGCACCACTTAGCAGAACAAGCTCCCAATTCAAGTCTGCAGGTACACAACTAAATCTGTTTGTTCTCTTTGCTTGTTTCAGCAGACACGGAGCCCAAACGAGACTTCCCCCTGAGTTATACTCTGAAGTATCAGCTGTTTGAGCATCCCATTTTCAAGTGAGTAATTCCTTTTGATCCTAAGGTCAGCTGTAAAGTTGCTCAAAGTGCAGTCAGTACTTTCAGAGCATTATGAATGCTGGAGATACTAAATAGACTCCCGTGAATCATGGAGAAGGGGTTTTGTTGTATCTGTCTTTATGGTTAGTCTGCCCACAGTCCCAAGGCTTTCACCATGGATGCAACTTTTGTGCAGTGTCCTAAAAGAGATTGTCTGGGATGCAAATAGAGCCAACTCTTTCTGAAATCAATTTTTACTACTTAAGTGCTGACAGCACTAACGTCAAGTTACAGCATCACTTACTAGCCATGATCAAATAGTATCCATCCCATTCAAATAGCAAGGTGTCTTGTCCTCCTCTCCCCAATGAAGCTTGACAATTCCTGTGAACTGGTATAGTGATATTTTTATTCTGTCATTAATATTTGATAACATAAGGGAGAAATGAACAGTTTATGGACAGTCAATTATTTCTCCAGAGCTTATACTGGAGTCTTTAAATTGTTCACCTGAGACAGATGAGTTTGTGCTCTCAGACTGACCGTACTAAATAGATGAAGTGTGTTATTGAACACATTTACCTTTTCCTCCTTCTAGGGTGAGTGAAATGCAAATGCTCAGCTTAACTGCTCTTGTAAACAGAAATCCTTTGGGATGAATAATCAGACATCAGGAGTTTATGCTTCCTTTTGTTGCCTATGTCAATCTAGCAGTGTCGTATTATTTGCTTTACATCTAAAATGTATCAATCAAAATGGGTTGTTTTATTAAGAGTAGCAATGTATTTAGTAAACTTGAAAGGCATCTTTCCACTCTGTCTTCTGCTTGGATTTTTTGTTAATGTAGGTGGTTTTTTGCTTTGTTCCAGAAACTTTTGGAGAAGAGTGAAAACAGCATCTTAACTAGCTTCTCTAAGTAGTTCTTACACTGTATTAGAACCAATCCTACTCTCTGTGCTAAATTTTAGACTAATACTGTATAATGTGACCATCTACAACAGATATGATTCTGTATTGATATCTATAATGTGCCTTACTTTGTTGTGATATTATTCAGTAGGAGAAAGAAACTGGAGGAGTTTTGTAAATATTTGAAAATTTCACAGAAAAAAAATATTAGAGGGCCAGACCGTGGAACAGGTCTTTGAGTTCACTGGCTCTGAACCAGCTCACTTACCTGCAAATATTTTTCCATTCCTTTTGTTCCATTCCTTAACTTCCTCTTTTCCACAGGGATTACAAATCAAGTCTTAATTCTTCCAGTCATCATGGGTTAGGTATAACTTTTTTATCCTGCTTGCAGTGATGCCTTGTACATTCAAGTAAATGCCAGAGAGTTCTTGTGTCTAGGGTATGGATGTGCTCTTACAGAGGTGTCTGTTGTTTGCCTGCCCCAGGACACTGAGGTGCTCTCTCACTTGGCAGAACTTTTTGCCACTCCATGTCAGTTCACTGTAGGGAACAGATATTTTACTCTTTTTATACTTCAAGTTTACTTGCTTTGGGTTTAGAAAAAGAAAACAGTAATTATTTTTTAAACAGGTTAAAATACAAATGGCTTAGGTAAGTATGGAAAAAACCTCTTCTAAACAGAAAGTATACATTCGCATATTGATTGTTTCTAGGTGTATTGCAGACAGGATGATGCTGGAATTTCCCCCAAGATCTTTTAAATGAACAAAATTCCAAAAAGAAAAAATAAAATCCAAAGAACTAAACCCTCAGGAGAAATCAGTAAAACATAATTCTGGGATAGAATATTTTTCTAGCTTTTGAAAAAAATTCTGCACATATATAAGTTTTATAAAATTTCAGCATCATTTCAATCTGACTTATGGTCAAAATAAATACTGAACAGAATGCTTCCTGTAAATTGCACTTTGATCAGTTAGGTCATATTCATTTCCTCATAACTGGAAACATTTTACAGTAAAACATGCCAGGGGCTTGTATAAGTGGGCATAGGTTTTGCTTTTCCAAAGGACATGATCCTGATGGTAGTCTCTCTAGCCTTTCCCCTTGTTTCTGCTCAGAGGTAAACAGTGGAGGCTCCAAGATGCCTGAAGGGCATCAGTGTCCTGCTGGACCACATGTTTTGATAAGTAATCACAGTAGTGTTTACACTTCAATTAGATTAACAGCTCAACTTGCAGATCATGTCTCTGGAGGGCATTTTTTTGATAACTAACTAATTGGTAGTTGTCTGAAGTAAATTGCTTGATATTGGTCAATGGTAAATTGTGATCATGTTAATTTAATTGCAGTTGTGCCAATGGTGTAATTAATGCTGCTATCAAAGCAGTCAATCTGTTCTTTGAGAAAAAAAGCAGCACTATGATATTAAGATCCCAGTTGCCATGACAGAGAATGTGATTCTGAATAATAGTAATAATGTTGGCTCTGCTCACTGTGAGCAAAAACCATTGTTTTCAATGGAAATAGGGGTAATGGGATGCAGTGGTGTTCTGCATTATTACAAATAATGCAAGCAAATTGCCCCAGAAAATTGTCTGTCACTCTGAGAAAGTAATTTATCTTCCTAGCTGTCTGGGAAAAGATGTCACCAGGAGCTGTGTTTTGAGATTCATTATGATTGACAGAAATACTGCTGTGGACATTGCCTGGAAATGACAGGGTTTTGCTGCATAACACACAGAGAAGGAGATCACAGAATGGCTAACGTTGGAAGGGGCTTCTGGAGGTCATGTAGTCCAACCTTCCTGCTCAAGCAGGGATCCCTAGACTACATTACTCAGGATTGCTGGGTCAGGACTCAGAAAAACAATCCTTTTATTACCCCATTTCTGTATTTATATTTTCTGTTCTCATTTTTGGGAGTCATTTACAGGGGATAATGACATGTACTCTGTCCCAAATGTGCCATCTTTTCTTTAGATGTCTTTGTCAGGCATGAAGTGCCCTCTTCTTTCCTCTTATCCCCAGCACATGCTAATGCCTGCCTCCATTTATCAAAAGCATGTCTGGCCATCACTGGCACCTAGGGCCCCTTGAGACCACTGGTTTGGTTTTGTTCTGGCTGACTGGGAATAGAACTGTGTGCTTTCCTATCTCCAGCAGTTTGGCTGAGCATTTGTCAAGCAGTGTTACCTAGGAACTACCTTATGTCAGTCCCTGGCACCTCCTGGGTTCATTGTAGGCTACTGCACCTGCAAAAAGCTGCCATAAAGATTGGATAAACAGGTAACTTATAATTTTTTCCTATATTGAGGTATGCTCCAGTGAGTTGTAGGTGTCCAGAAGAGTTGGAAAGCAAAAGGTAATTGCTTATTGTGGCTGACACTATTTAGAGTAGCCCAGCAAATATGTAGGCAGCTCTTAAAGACTTGTTGAGTACCTAAGTCATCTCTAAAGGTCAGGAGTCTGCAGAAGTTGCTTTCTAGAGAGTCTTTGCTTGCCTTCATATTTTTTTT